>OX381708.1:9407850-9592359 GCA_947462335.1 Harmothoe impar
ATACACAAGTTGTATTTGAAATGTTCTGCACCAAATTAACACTCGTCACAGGAAACGTGTGCTGAATCTTGGTATGTTAATTTAGGTTAACTCTAGTTTAATACCCCCCCCCCCCCCCCCCCCCCCCGCCCCCACGCCCTCTTCCTCCTCCCGCTGCCTGTTGCTCCTTGACCTGCTTCAACTAACAATAACAACCATAATAACCCTCTAAAGGCCGCAGAGTGCCTTAATGTATTATACCCTTTGTTGTCATGATGCATGAATGCTGCCCTGGTGAGTAACTCGCCAGGGCTGCATTCAAGCATCATGCCGACCCTATGGGGTTGATACACTTCTGAAAGGCCAGCATGATGCATAAGTTAATTGCGGGGGCTGAATTGGTGCATCATGACGACAAATGTCATCTTTTGACGACATGCCGTCCATTAAGTTATCTTCACTCTATAAGCAACACCAACACCAATAAGCCACTCACCAGGGTGCATGCATGCATCTTGAGGACAATGGGTATACAGCATTATAATGCACTATATATGCAGCCTTCAAAGGTTTAGGGTTTATTGAGGATACAGCGGAAGTTGAGGGTCCCGGTGTCCTGTAATCCTCCTGTAGTGTTTGCTGATCCGCCATCTACAGCTCTCAGAGTGCACTATACATGTGTATCATAGTGGCTGATAACAGGACTGGGTGTTATATACCATTGTAACGGGTCACCCTGTGTAGGCAGCCATCTTGTCCCCCTATGGCATGGAAACGGGTCCCTCATGTGTAGGCAGCCATCTTGTCTACCTATAGCATGGAAACGGGTCCCTCATGTGTAGGCAGCCATCTTGTCCCCTATACCGTTGTAACAGGTCACCCTGTGTAGGCTGCCATCTTGTACCCCTATACCATGGTAACGGGTCACCTTGTGTAGGCTGACATCTTGTCCCCCTATACCATTGTAACGGGTCACGCCGTGTAGGCTGACATCTTGTCCCCCTATACCGTTGTAACGAGTCACTCAGTGGAGGCTGACATCTTGTCCCCCTATACCATTGTAACGGGTCAACCTGTGTAGGCTGACATCTTGTCCCCCTATACCATTGTAACAAGTCACCCTGTGTAGGCAGCCATCTTGTCCCCCTATACCGTTGTAACGGGTCACTCTGTGTAGGCTGACATCTTGTCCCCCTATGGCACCCGGTGCCTGTGATTGGAGAGCGTGCAGCTCACGGTGCCACTCTCCCAGCAGAGTCTGCATATGGAGCTATAGACCTGGATTCCGCCATTTTTAGTGTCAGCCAGGGTGCTTAGGACGTGTTTCAGGTAACATGGCAAGAAAATGGAGGGTTGGTAGGTCGGATTTTTTTTTTAACACAAAAGTACTAGCCGGCCTCTCCGGAAATTGACCAAAAAAGGGTAAAAATATGAAAATTTCTCTAAAATTGCATAAAAAACGTAGGGTCGGCCCTGTTTTAATAGGGTCGGTCGGGTGACCTGAAACAAACCTCTTTTTTTGGCCTAAATGTTGGTATGTGTTGTCATGGCAACCTACCCATAACACCTTGTGAATCCAGGCAGGTGCTATAGCTCTGTAAGTCTCATGCCTCTGCTGGGAGAGTGCTCGGTGCCTGTGATCTGAGAGCACACCTGGATCCTGATACATGTAACTAAACGTGACACCGACCAGCTCTGACATATCACACGGCTATATGGGACTAGCATATCCTGGTACCTCACGTAGTCGGGGCTACATTCCAAATCTCCTTATCAAGTTAATCCCCTCCTTTCACACCTGGAACAAAGGGACAAAGAAATTCACCCATAATGCACTGTCCTGGAGTCGAGGGCCTAACCAGAATGCATTACTCTGTCTGAGTCAAGATGGCGGCCCCCCTAGCCTAATGCGCTAGTGCCGTATACTTATCTTGTTGGCTATGTGGCATCTCGATTATCATTGAGGATGTACTCACACAATCTGTATCTCGTTACGGCAAGGGTACTCACCATGTACCACAGGCCACCACTGAGCTAAACCTCGGGGGGGGAGGTCAGGTGTTTCTGTTCACAGAAACAGGGTAGTCAACTCTATGTTCCCCCTCTGCTTTGAGCATAGCATTCTGGTGAAAATGCATGCATTTGAATGCATTAAAATGCCATAATCTAATGGATTTGCATAATAAATAATATTACTGGGATGCAGAACACACAATTTTGCATTAAACTGGAGATATACCCACATTTAGCAAAGTCCCCCCTCTGCTTTGTGTCAACATTGCTGCGGTCCTCAAAGCACATGGCCTGCATACCTACAACACTGTGGGGAGCAAGGAAGGGACAGGGGTCTGTACACAGATAGCACAGGTAGCCAAGTGTAGCAGTCAGAGTGGCCCACACTATCCTACCTGACGGTAGGACTAGGACTCTGCTTGGAGACAAAGGTCAGTTGGTGCGCGTGCCATGTACTGACTGCCTCTTATCTGATAAGCCATGAGGAGAGGTGTGTAATGTGTTTATGAGTGTGTAGTTCTGTTTATGAGTGTGTAGTGGTACAGGGGTAGACACTTACTTTTTCAGCTGTGGGCCACTCGGGCCCGTAGCTCCAAAAATCTATGGGCCCGGACTTTTGGCTGTGGGCCAGGGAATATATTTTACTTTTTTCAAAGAGAAAATCATATAAATTCCTGATTTACCAATGTTAAAATGACACCAAATTGCTTCATTTCCTCACATTTTTCTCTTTCCAACGGCATATTACATGTCTATACTGATCAGTTATATTTCTATCAAATATCTTGCAAAATTTCTGTAATTCTGAAGAAAACTACGGGCCCGGACCCAAAATTACGGGCCATTGGCTCCCGGGCCAGCGTTAGTGTCTACCCCTGTGGTATGTTATCAGTTTATGGGTGTGTAGTGAGGGGAGGGTGTTAATGTTATTATTGACATAATGTAGTTAATTCTGAGGACACACAACTGTATCCAACTTGGCCCCCTCCCCCCACTTTTGACCAACTCCCAAAAAAGGTCAAACCTAAAAGGTCAAGTGAAAAGGGGTAAAAAAATGGCCAGTAACCCCTCTTGCCCCCCTTACTTTAAAACTCCCCAAAAAGGTCAAACCTAAAAGATCAAGTGAAAAGGGGTAAAAAAATGGTCAGTAACCCCTCTTGCCCCCCTTACTTTAAAACTCCCCAAAAAGGTCAAACCTAAAAGATCAAGTGAAAAGGGGTAAAAAAATGGTCAGTAACCCCACTTGCCCCCTTTACTTTAAAACTGCTTGCCATGCCCTTGAACTTAGATGAGTGAGTACTGTAAGCGCATTTCATTTTGCGCTGTCCATATTTTTCGTGGATTTCGCGAGACTTTACAGTAGAAATGTCGCTGTGATGTAACCAGAGGGATGTGTCGCGGCCACACTGGGCGGCACTAGATGCAGCAGTAACCATGGTAACTAACCACAGCAAGCTGGGAAAAACCAGCTCAGCCTCAGTCTCGGACTCCCATACCAACACTACTCCGTTCCCTCTGCTGTGTATGGTTTGGGAGCAGACATTCATCTCACTTGTTACCCATTTGCGCCAGTTTGGTGGTGCAAATGGATGTGTATATTGGTCAATACACATCCGAGTACAGAGATGCTAATCAATATCAAAGGGGCCATAAAAGTACCTGGGGCTACTGTCCAATTAACAAATATAATTGACAGAGGTAGTTGAAAGATATGTATTGGGAAGGGATGATGGCCTGCTCCCAGGCTATCCAACTGGTAGGATAGTCGCTGGCCGAGGCTGGCCCAGCCTGCAGACAAGATAGCCTTCATTCCCTAGTTGTGCAGAATCCAACTCAACAAACTACGTGTGTAGAGTTGGGCCGACTTACATTGAAGAAGCCACTGAAGAACTCTCCTGGGTTGAGGGGAGGAAGGCCATCACTGGTACCAAAAGATATACACATGCAACTCAGTAAAAACGGGGACCAGCCCATTCTACTTTTGTTCCACCACTGCAGGAGAGCTCTTCCCGCGCTCACGGCGCTGACAGGGGGTAAAAATTGGAAGGGTCTAGGAGATCTGCCCTAAATTTTTTAATATCTGCCATCAGATTAAAAAAATTGGTGGGTTACAGAGTAAAAATGTTCAGCTACACGATGCTGTTGAGATATTTGAGAAATTCTGAGTATTAGCGGCCGAAAAGGGTGTCCAAGTGTGTTCACCGGAGTTGGTGAACAAGAGTTCAGTGGGTTCTCAGCGGCAAGGTGGCTGAACTCTAGTCAGGGCACCATCGGATCACGGCCCGCAGCGACGAGTTCAGATTAGATGAACTATCATTCCCCATCGACATAAATAGCTATATCCATTGTCATGGGTGTGGCAGCCTGATGAAATGAAATTAAAAACTTTTTATCAATGCTCTCTTTCTGTCCGAAGTTTCTAATTAAAGTGACACGATCATGGAAAGTGATGAAGGATTTGCCAGATCCATGAATATTCTGTCACCAAACAAAAATATTCTCCAACCCAGTCAAAACGTTGACTTCAAATTGTGGCCATAGTTGAATAAGGGAAGTAATAACTTGACAAATATTTGCAAACAGTACTGACTGGGGGTGGGGGGGGGGGGGAGTTATGCCAATATACAAGTATATGACTCTAAAAGTTGAAATTGTTGTGCATTGTCGAAATAAATCATTAGCTGGTGAAAGCGGAACAAGGTCAAAACGTCGGAGACAGCAATTTACTGTATTTTTAGTGATTTCTATCAATTCCCACACAACCCGAACAGGGTTAACAGGGAATATTTACAAACCTTTTACAATATACAAATCCCCTCACCCCACCCTCACCCCCTGCCCCTATCCGCTCCACTGCAGGCATTATTTACCCATCATAACTCTCACCCACGTGATGACAGATGTAGGGCGGTGTCACCGACATATTAACCCTTTAAGGACCGCTTGTCGCTAAAAGATGACATTTGTCCTCATGATGCACCAATGCTGCCCCAGCGAGAAACTCATGGGTGCTGTATCGGTGCATCATCCTGACCCCACGGGAGTGTCACAACTCGGTAGGGTCAGCATGATGCTTGAATGCAGCCCTGGTGAGTTTCTCACCAGGGCTGCATTCATGCATCATGACGACCAAGGGCATGATGCATTAAGCAGGGTTCCCACGTGTCATGGAATGTCATGGAATGTCATGGAATTTGAAAGTTGTCTGGAAAGTCATGGAACGTCATGGAATTTTGTAAAAATTTGCTGTGTGTCATGGAATGTCATGGAATCTGAAAATAACTGAATTAATTTTACAAAACCTCCTAGAATGACCCATTTGCTTTCTAGTTTTTAGAATTTTCTCGGGCCGCAATTAAAGCCCCCGACCTCCACAACAATGTTGTAAATGTCATGGAAAATTGAGATTTTTGTCATGGAATGTCATGGAAATGTCATGGAATCTGAATCTGAATTTTTTGTGGGAACCCTGATTAAGGCATGATGCCGTCCTTAAAGTATTAATACAATATGGCCATATCTCACCCAGACCGGTTTGTGTCTGTCTCTGTATACATACAGACAAATTATATAGCACTGTAAGGGGTTACCGCTGGAGGCAGCCATCTTGTCCCCCCAATGTGAGATTTCGCTGGTTCTCAGACCTAGACCTGTTTGTGTCTGTGTCTGTATACATGCACACACAAATTACATGTATATAGCACTGTACAAAATGAACGCTGGAGGCTGACATCTTGTCCCCGGACAGTGTTGCCGAAAACTTTTTAGGCACACAGGCCAATGTGGCCTGTGTAGCGAGATCATACACAGGCCATTTGTCTTCTACCCCGTCTTCTACACAGGCCACATGAAACTACTGTGTATACATTACAGCTATAAGCCAATTCGAAAGAAGTTTTATTGATAAGATACAGACAAAATGTATTGAAAAAAGGTGTAGATTTATTGATAATTATTACATGGCCATAACTTTCCTTCTAATAGGACTATCTGAAAAATTCTTTCACTTTTGGAAAGTTGAGATCATGGCCGGCCATTGTGGCTGATGTCCAAGAGCCTCACATCGACCATTAAGATTCTACATCGGCAAAAGCCGATGTGCCGATGTCATTTCGGCAACACTGTGTACCCCCACTGTGAGATTTCGCTGGTCCTAAGAGTGTACTTTCTTTGGCAGAAAATCTTTCCTCCTGGGTTGGGTACACTAGATTTAGCTAAAAATGCAGAGTGTACCCCCTGACCTCGACTTGTGGGAGAAATTCTACTGAGCTATAGTCTTGTGTCCCTTCTCTGATTTTGCTATTAGGATTATTGTCAACTTCAAGATACCCCATACTTACGTTCCACCATATCTGACATGTTTTATCTATAATTATGTTATTGACGTAGCAAGGCACATATACTCTGATAAGCGGGTTTCGCTCAGTATGGCAAAATTTTCGGCTACCCTACCGTCGCATTTAAGCGCCGAGTTTTGAGTAAGCGGCGGTCTTGCATAAGGGCCGAGGGTATGGGGTTACTACCGGTAAATATAGATCCTGAATAAGCGCCTGTCTTGTATAAGCACTGTGGGTGAACACCCTATAATTATGAACATACCAAAGTTATGAGCGCCGGGGCGCTTATACATGAAGGTTTCTCAGACCTAGCTCACAGCACAGTGCTCTAGCTGCCTGTGTGTGCCCCTATACAGTGATTGTGACCCCCTTATTACTGACACCACAATGGGTTTAGTGTGGACACACACATACCATTGTACACTGGCACCCTACCCACCTACTTAGTATAGTCTGTCCAGCCTCTCAGGTTAAAGTTCAAAAAGGTTTTCATTTATTCTAGGCAAAGGTCCAATCACTTAAATCACAGAACCACCTTCAGAACTACCCTCATAGTTTGCCTAGACTTCATGCGTACGAGATTATACCTCTAGGCTAGAGCGGTATAATCTCGTGCGCATGGAGGTTTCTCTATGAATATGATAATGACCTTGTGATTCATCACATATAGTACAGAGTAAGGGGGGAATCAAGTGCCGCAGCGCCATCTGCATTGAGTGGCTAGAGTGGGAACCAGACACAGTCATTTACAACCATATTTTAAGCAGTTATTACACTAAAGCTATTCAAGTTTAAATTCTGTTGTATTTTTTCCTGGGAAGATTTACCCTTTTCCAAGTTATATTTCAATGTAGCATTATAAAGCTTCTGTCATTATCTCAATATGAGGGTTTCATTCATGCTCTCTCAATGCAATGCAAATGTACTGAGGGTAGGCTTTATGACCATGGCCCTCCTACAGCCCAGTATTGCAAGTTCAAGAAGGTTTTCATTTTTTCTAGACAAATGTACAATCACTTACACCTTCATAATTCATCTAGATTGGTATAATCTCATATGCATGGAGGGCTCTGTAATATTATGATAACGACTTAATGATTCTTTATACATGAACTACGAAGTATTCCGTAAAACCTTGCATATAAGCTGTGGCTTGTACGCAAGTCAGATGGCCAGTGCGGCTTATATTATCAGCCCTCAAGTTAGGGGGTGGCTTATACGCCAGTTAGGCTCATACACGAGGTTTTACGATACTCTCTTTACCTACATAAGGTTTTACGGTACTCAAAAAAAACACAGAATATCACGCAAGATTTTGCTTGCTACCAGACTTCCACATACAGTTGCGAAAGCAGAACCAACATCTCATAGTACCAGCAGTGCCTGGGTACCGTACCGTCGTGTTTAAGCGCCCCAGCGCTTATAACTTTGGAGGGGTGTTTACCCCCGGCGCTTATTTAAAACAGGCGCTTATTCGAGATCCATATTTAGTGCTTAAGAACTATTTCAAGACCCCCATACCCCCGGCGCTTATACAAAACCGGCGCTTATTTAAAACCAGGCGCTTAAACGCGACGGTACGGTATATGTGCTTCATCGCTATACCCGGAGATGGTGGATGAAGTATAGGGAGTGCCACTGGTCAAGTGTTGGCCACATGTCCATAATGGTAAATAGCAGCTCCTTGTGAAGGGCCCCACCCACTGCCCACTCTGCCACTCCCAGGGCTGCCAACACACTCTCACACACTCTCAGTTTAAAGGCTGCAGATTTAACCCCCCAGCGCCCCCTATATATAGGACTGAGTACCTGTCCTGGCTTTGCTCTGACTGTCGCTGACATGAATGCAGCCCTGGCGAGTAACTCTCCAGAGCCACACTCATGCATCATGCCGACCCTCCGGGCTGATACACTCCAGAAGGAGCTCATCTTCACTGTGTTGGTGCATTATGACGTCAAATATTGCGATTAATTTAGCGACATGCTGTCCTTAAATGGCTAACATGGCCACCAACACACACTCACACTCACACACACTCCCACAGAGGCACAAACACCTATTCACTCACTCACTCACACACTCACTCACCCACTCACTCACCCACTCACTCACCCACTCACTCACCCACTCACACACCCACTCACTCACCCACTCACTCACCCACCCACTCACTGGTGGCTCCTTGACCCCAATGTGAACTAAGATTGACCCTTGGCCTGAGTCTGGGTTAGGAGGGCCAAGGCAGAGCTGCAGAGTTATGTACCATAAAACCTCGCGTATAAGCCGAATCTTATTTGGCGTTTTTATTCGCTATAAGCCGAATTTGAAGCCCCAAACTCCCATTCGGCTTATAGGCGAGGTTTTGATAATGTAGAAACATAGTGAAAACAAATTTCAAGCACTTTTGTTACAAGCCGAATTTTTACTCCCAAACTCACATTCGGCTTATAGCCAAGGTTTTACGGTAGGTAGGGAGTACCGTAAAACCTCGCGTATAGCCTTTACCGGCGTATTAGCTGCACCCCTCATTTAGGAGAATCCTATAAGCCGCACAGGGGGTCTGAAAATAGTTTATTTAGTACTGTCCTATAATAGCGCAAACCCTCGTATAAGCCACACCCCCGCTTGGGAGGATTCTATAAGCCGTCCTTGGGTTCTGACTCTAGTTAGTACAAGCTGTTACCAATCCGCGAGGTTTTACGGTAGGCAGGGTCCAGGTGATACCATGGGTGAGAACCTACATGTCCAAGCACAGTCTTGGTAGTGGAGTGGGTAATTAGAAGAAGGGTAAGCCACTGGAAGTACTACACTGGCGACCTCTGCCTGCTCCCTGTGCTATGTTGCTCCCCCATTATGCTCTGGCTATGTAGGTCAGTAGGTCAGTCCTGCAGCAAACTTGGTGCAAGACAGAGGAGGGACTTTGCTTGAAGGGGCTGTAACATTAGTTAAAAAAATATTTGAAAATTCTGGATGCCAGAATACGATGCTCAAAGGAGATGAGGGACTTCTAGTGGCTTACCCTTATCCTAATACCCACCCAACCACCAACACTGTGCTTGGAGATGTAGGTTCAGGCCTTTGGGTGATACAGTCGGCCCTCACTTCCTCGAATTTGGAAAATGCAAGGAAAAATGTCTGGGGGCGCAAATTATCTGAGGAATTAAGTTCAAATATAATGGAACATACAGCTGAGGTTTCCAGGCCCCTGTCTGAGGAAGTGAGGGATCCGAGGAAGTAAATATTCGAGGGAGTGAGGGTTGACTGTATATGGTTCATGCAGGCAGTTGGCAGTGGGTGGTAATAAATTATTCAATACTGTAAACGTATGTTATTTCGCGCTGTACATATTTTCGCGATTTTCGCGGATTTTAAAATCGCGAAAATATATACAGAGCGAATATTCATCCAGTGTAGTCATACAACTACTATAGTGCAAAATTCGCGAATTCAAATACACGTGGTGTGCATTTTGTAGTAGATTCGCGAAAATATTCATGCGCGAAAATATAGACGTTTACAGTATAGGAAAAAGGTGTAGAGTGACAAAGCTTAGATCTCTGCAGGGTCTTGTGTAGGTGGGTTGATATTCTGTATCCTATAATGAAGGTATTCCCTTTCACCTGTGGGGGGATTACTCTCAGCATGTACATACATCCTCCTCTATTGCCTGGGTCTACAGCTTAGAGGGGTATCCCTGAGCTAAAGGCTCAGTGGGCAGGTTCTCAAATTTACCTCCAAATAAATGGTGTTACATGTACATGTAATATTTGATATTATGTGCAGTGTGGAAGTTTATTTGAACCTGTGGCTTCTGTCCTTATGAGATGCCTTCTGTCGTCATTATGTGGCTTCTGTTGTCACGATGTGGCTTTTGTTGCCATGATGCGGCTTCTGTCGTTATGATGTGGCTTCTGCCATCTTGGTGTGGCTTCTGCCCCCATGCTGTGGCTTCTATCATCGTGCTGTGGCCTTATGTTGCCATGATGTGGCTTCTGCCCCCATGCTGTGGCTTCTAAGACCATGATGTGCCTTTTGTCCCCATGATCTGGCTTCTCTCGTCATGTTGTGGCCTCCGTCACCATGATGCGGCTTCTGTCACCATGATCTGGCTTCTGCCACTGTGATATGGCTTCTGCGATCACGATGTGGCTTTTGCCGCTATGATGCGGCTTCTGTCATTATGATGTGGCTTCTGCCGCCATGATGTGGCTCCAGCTACTGCGTTGTTATGATGATGTGGCTTCCGCCGTCACGATGTCACTTCCGCCGTCACGATGTCGCTTTTGCCGTCACAATGTGGCTTCTATTATCAAGATGTGGCTTCTGTCGTCACAATGTCGCTTCTTTCACCATGATGTGGCTTCTGCTGTCATGATGTGGCTTCTTTCACCATGATGTGGCTTTTGTCGTCAAGATGTCGCTTCTTTCACCATGATGTGGCTTCTGCTGTCATGATGTGGCTTTTGTCGTAATGATGCGGCTTCTGTCGTTATAATGTGGCTTCTGCCATCTTGGTGTAACTTCTGTCACCATGATGTGGCTTCTGTTGCCACGATGTGGCTTCTGTGGTCATTATGTGGCTTCTGTCGTTACAATGTGGCTTCTGCCGCCATGATGTGGCTCCAGCTTCTGTGTTGTTACGATGATGTGGCTTCTCTAGTTATGATGTGGCTTCTGCCGTCACGATGTTGCTTCTGCCATCATGATGTGGCTTCTGTCGTCATGATGGGCCTTTTGCCTTAATGATGTGGCTTCTGTTCCCATGCTGTGGCTTCTATCATCATGCTGTGGCTTCTAATACCATGATGTGCCTTTTGTCCCCATGATCTGGCTTCTGTCGTCATGATGTGGCTTCTGTCGTTATGATGTGGCTTCTCTCGTCATGATCTGGCTTCTCTCGTCATGTTGTGGCTTCTGCCGTCATCATGTGGCTTCCGTGATCATGTGGCTCCTGCCGTCACAATGCAGCTTCTGCCGTTGCGATGTGGCTTCTGTCGTCATGTTGTGGCTTCTGCTGTCATCATGTGGCTTCCGTCATCATGTGGTTTCTGCTTTGGCTTCTGATTAACAGACACGGCTTCCCTCCTTTAAAACAAAAGAAAAATGAAATATATGAAAGATATCTTGTGTGCAAATCAAGGATCGTCCATACTGTCAAGTGAGAACAGTTTATGTTCTCAGCCTAGTGCTCTATGCGTTCCTGCTACATGCAGTATGTCTGCCTATTTAAGCTCTCGGTAAAGGACATAATGCAGAAACCCGGGCCGGCTAGAAGAATACCTGGTTGTAATTGATATAACCTGTTCAGTGTTAAATCCCATATAATATTACTTTTAATGTGTACCTGGAAGTGACTCGCACACTGGGAAATGGCACAGTGACAAACTCTATGAATCATTGAAGACGACTGGCCTCCAATTGAATCAAATTTCCAAAGCCCACAGTGTGAATGTATAAATCATACATACAGTTCTATACATGTACACGGGAAGGACTGACTCATTATTAATGTGACAGGAATACACTCACAGACCCTATCCAGGCGCCAATAAAATCTATTTATAGCAGGTATACCAGAATGCATCTATCAGTGCCAGTGAGTATTGTACATGTAGGCTGTATGTATGTAGGCTGCAACAATTTCCTTTCTATATGACTTTGCAGATTAAATAATTTTTCCTTTATGTAACCACATAGCAGTGTGTTACTTTTCTGTGTTAAAAATGACACCTGTTGAATTAGAAATGAAAAGTGAAACTTATCGCAACTTAGTAATCTTAACAATAAACAGCAAAATCTTTCCCATGAAATATTTATATAAAAGATATACCCTGGCATCATCCAAATGGGGTTCTCGTAAAACATCTGCCTGATATAGTGTGGGTTATTGGGGACACCTGTTCAGTGAAACTTTTCCGAGAAATTGTATGCACATTATATTACATTCCAGAAGCCTTCCCCCCCCCCCCCAACACACACCATCACCCTGGGGGGGGGGGGGGGTCACTCTACCATGTATTGGATAACCACTGCAGCACCACTCTAAAAAGCGGTGGCAGTGAATTTTCATTAGATCCCAAAAAGGGTGGCAGTCAGATGTCGTTAAGGCCGTGATAAGTAGGACAGTTAAAATCATAACATTAAATTGAGTAAGTTTTCTTGCTAAAAGTGCTGAATAAAATTGTGAGAGACCCTAACTTGCTATAGCCAATCCAGCTGTCCTCAAAACTCCCAACCTGAAAAGTAGGGCGGTCAAATCTCCCAACCTCTGAAAAGTAGGCAGTCAAATCTCCCAACCGTTGGAAAGTAGGGCGGTCAAATCTACCTACCTCTGAAAAGTAGGGCGGTCAAATCTACCTACCTCTGAAAAGTAGGGCGGTCAAATCTCCCAACCTCTGAAAAGTAGGCGGTTAAATCTCCCAATCGTCGGAAGGTAGGGCGGTCAAATCTACCTACCTCTGAAAAGTAGGGCGGTAGGGCGGCAGTTGCAACCTACTCTGAAAGACCCCCCTGGGACACCAAGTCAGCCCATGTACTCAATATATGCCACTTTTTATGCCACATGTGGACGTTTTCAGGGTATCGTGATAGGACATGGAGCAGTATTGATATTTGCATGGCGGCTAGCGGCAGTGTCCGGGTAACACCAAAAAGGTCAGCACTGGTCTATAACCCTTTAAGGGCCGCATAGCGCTTTAGGCTACCTCATGTTGATAACTTTGCTTATTGGAGGGGGGGGGGCAAAAAAAAATTCTTTACAGAGGAAGAAGGGTGCCAGAAATTCCTAGGGGCAAAAAGAAAAAGCTTGAAAAATCCCTTTTTTTTGGCTGCCAAATGAAGATATATTGAAAAATATTCCCACAGTGAAAAGACCATGTTAAGTTTTTTTCTTTAATTTTGGTCAAATTCTCAAAAAATCAAATAATGCCTGTCCGACAGCGAGGCAAGCTACCACTGTTTGTGGGACTCTTCCTTGCTACATACTTTATTCCGAGCTGTACACAGTTTCACGAATTTCGCGGGAAATGAAAAATGTACAAGGTGATTATATCTAATGTACCGTAGTTTAAATTTAAATCCACCCGAAATTTACTTTATAGCGACTTTGGGAGAATTTATACAGATAAAATGTCTACATTTACATTAACTTGTGTGCCGGACGTTAAACCAATCAACCAAAGGGATGTCATGATGCATAAATGCAACCCTAGACTCACCAGGGTAGCATTCCTGCATCATGACGACCAATGAGACAGCACATTTAACCCTTTAAAGACGACATGTTGCCTTAATGCATCATGCCCTTTGTTTCATGATGCAGGAATGCAGCCGTGGCGAATAACTCGCCAGTGCTGCATTCAAGCATCATGCCGGCCCTACGGGGTTGAGACACTCCCGTAGAGTCGGCATGATGCACCATTGCAGCACCAGCAAGCTACTCACCAGGGCTGCATTTGTACATCATGACGACAAATGTAATATTTTAGTGACATTTGTCCTGAAAGGGTTAAGCACTATGTGGCCCTTATAGGCATGTATACCCCCCCCCCACTCACACATAATTGACTCAGGGTTACCCTGAGTCTTGTGCGACGGGTAGCGATGGCTTCCTCGGCAAAAATATTAAAAGTTCAATAATTCATACATTTCTCTGTTTTCATGCTCCATTTCTCTTTCTATAGATGCATTACTACATTGTGTGTAATGTGTGCTGGCGTCATAATCCACATTTAATGCTAAGTCCCCCAAAAAGAAGACAGACATTTTTTCTAAAATATGCTGGTAATTTGCTTCAGCATAGAACCCTATGGCAGACTGTAGACAACCCTTGACATTGAACGATTACATATTGAACGGCTCAGTGCTGAGTCTATGGGACAGATCTCGGCGCCCGGCCAAACCAGGGTGAGATGCTTTTTTTAAGACATCGTAAACTGGATCGGATGGTAATTTAGCACAGGGGGGTCACTACTGAACTTCAGTCAACTCTAAGCACAGTGTGTCAATTCTCACTGTTTTCTTCGTGCAACACGTTCTGTCTGCATCTCTTTTATATATACATATACCGGTAGTACAACATGATATTGTGATATATCAGCTTGATATAAGTTATATCAATGTAGATATATCAAAAAAAATATTATTATCAAGGTAATTGAGCACTGTCAGTTACTTGGTAAAATTTAGTTCAATACTTACTTGGTAAAATTTAGTTCAATACATTTTCAATATCTGAGGGCCAAAGAGACAACCTTAGACAACCCTGGACCTGAGCCCCCTAAAGCAGAGGACGACAGAAAGTCTCCCAGTGCATCAGTCTGTGCCGGATCACCGTTGATTCTCTGGTCGGCTAGCTTTTTGGCCGAGACGTAAAGCGGCGTAACAGAAATGGAGATGGTGTCACTGCTGACGCTCTGATTGACTCGCTTTTTGGCCGAGACGTAAAACAGCGGTTACGCGGCGCCGGGCGCTGACGCCCACAGCCACCTGCTTGCCCAGACGCACTTGCTCGCCCACACCCACCGGCTCGCCCACACCCACCGGCTCGCCCACACCCACCTGCTCATCTGAAATATGATAACATACTAGTGTGACACATGATTTGAGGGTAGTTTTGACCCAGGAATACATTCCTGCTCTCAGAATTGACAAATAATTTATTGTTCCTGAAATAAAATTTACGGATTCAGTCTTTTAGTCCATCAATTCAATCACTTTATCACCCTGACCCTGAGTCATTTGTGATGTTAATCACACGGTCAATTTTTACCCCTCCCCAACACCCTCACCCAGAACTGGTGATCAGTGGGCGGGCCCCGTGATATTTCAGAGTCTCTCTGGAATGTTCTACCTTTTCGTCGTGAATAGTGAATGGCCCCTAGTTAAAATACCACATAGTGTGTTTAATCCCTTCCTGAGTGAGTTGAACAAAATTTCAAGGGCGATCTAAACAAAATGTCAACCCGCGCTGGAGGGGGAGGGGGGGCACATTGGCGAGGTGACCAATAGGTGAGAGTTGACTGTAATACCACATGTTGAGTACAGTTTGTCACCCTCTCATTGATTTGGGTAATCTGCCACCTCTTCACCCCGAATCAACTTGTGTATTCCATATATACCGTACCGTCGCGATTAAGCGCCGGGGCGCTCTTCAATTTGGAAGGGCCATTATACCCAAGATAGGTTCTTTGGGGACGAGTGCTGAAAAAGCGTCTGTGTCTACCGCGATGCTTATACCCAAGATAGGCGCTCATTCGAGATCCTATTTCAGTGCTTAAGGAATATTTCAACACCCCTGTACCCCCGGCGCTTATACAAGACCGGCGCTCTTTCGAAACCGGCGCTTTATCGCGACAGTACGGTACATGTACTGTAAACATACCGTAAAACCTCGGCTATAAGCCGAATTTTATTTGGCGTTTTTATTTGCTATTAGCCGAATTTTAAGCCCAAAACTCCCATTCGGCTTATAGGCGAGGTTGTAATAATGTAGGAACATAGTGAAAATAAATTTCAAGCACTTTTGTTATAAGCCGAATTTTTACTCCAAAACTCACATTCGGCCTATAGCCAAGGTCGGCTTATAGCCAAGGTTTTACGGTATATATTTTAGCGCTGTACAGATTTTCGCGGATTTTAAAATCCACGAAAAAATGTACAGAGCAAAAATTTATCCAGTGTAGACCGTAACTACTACCACCCCCAAAATGCGCGAATTTAAATACACATTTTAAGCAAATGTGCGAAATTTATACACGCGAAAATATATAAATGCGCGAATTTAAATACACGCGAAACTGTATTTTTTAGCAAATGCGCGAAAACTTATACACGCAAAATTTATACACGCGAAAATATATACGTTTACAGTACTGTATTAGTATCTATAGCCCTCCCCCCCCCCCCCCCCCACACACACATAGAGACGCAGATTCCGGTGACCAGTGGGCGGGCCCTTTGATATTCTAGGTTTTGTTCGCAAGCTTTTGAAAGTATCTAGAATGAGTTGTGAATCATCACATCGACTCGCGAGTCATCAGGATCCACTGACTGATTCTAGGAATATAATGAAATTGTTGGATATACTTCAACTTGTTAAAATCAATTTCCTGAGGTCAGACAAGTAATTAGGGGTGGGAGATTGTTCTTCCTGAGCAAATATTTGCTGAAATCTCGAGAAATGTGAATATTTAAAATTTATTTAAAAAAATTGAATCCTGCCTAGTTTGTAGTACATGTATAACTCGATCTGTGCCCACCTACACAGTATGACCTGACATCTGTACAGAATTACCACATTTAATGATCTACATACATGTATAACACCATCTGTCCAGCACATTTTGTCACCTTCTCATCGATTTGGGTAATCTGCCACATCTTCATCCCAAATAAACTTGTGTACCGTATTCGACGTAAGAAGCGCCCTCCCCCCAATAAGCACCCCCTCCCTTTTGAAGCATTTTAGACTAGAACAAAGGCTCAAATTTCATAATATTGGAGATACTTTAATAGACGCGTAAGTACTAAAACGCCATAAAAATATTTTTATAACCGCCCAGGGCGCTTATTACGTCGAACACGGTATACCATAAATTGTATTACCGTAAATTCCCGCGTATAACCCGCATCTCGGGTATAACCCGCACCCCCAACTTAGGAGAATCCTATAACCCGTTTCTGGATCTGAAAATTCATATTTAAGTACTGTATACCCTATATAGGTATGTTTGGTATCAAATGAAAGCTGTGTTCGGTTCGCGTACAACCCACGGGTAGTACGCGGGAATTTACGGTAGTTTGAGAGTGTGGGAGTCGTGGGTCATACAACAAACAGTATATAACACCACAGCCAAAAATATTCTTCTTATTTCAAGAAAGCAAGATAGATAAACTCGATTGGTGGACGAATGACTAGTTTTAAGAAAGAATATTTTCTTAAAACAAGTCATTTTTTCCCCGCCAGGCGAGTTTTATTTATCATTATTTTTGGTTGTGACCGGTTGGCAAGCTTGATACAAAGAGGAAACGGTACACTGTATTGATAAAAAATGATTGTATTCATTCACCTTGTCTAAAGCCCCGCCAAACAGAGATGGAATTGTAGCCAATCCATGATATTAAATCTAGCACTATACCCGTCCCAAATACAAGTGGTTTTATCAGGCTCGTTTATCTTCATGAATGGTAAATCATCAGCTTACTACATACCCACCCACCCACCCACCCAACACACACAGACATACACGCAGTGTACACCCATGAATCTAAATACACTGGATTGGCTTCCCTGTAGCACTGTAGTCTGACAGCTGTGGTATGGGTGACTGTAGCGCCCCCACCCAGCAGGTGGCAGAATCCGGAACTAAAAGTAATACCTAATGAATTTGGTGACTCACTGGAAATAATTATTTTGGAAGACTTAAAGTGGTCACAGCAGTTTGATTCAAAGTGCGTTAGAAAGGTCTTGAACTGTAGTTTCTGACCCACTTTGCTTGATGGAGATATTTTAAGGGGGTATTTTTTTAATTAGGCTCCGAATTTTGAGATTTTTTTCTAAAAATTACTGAATTTTGGGACCCCTGAGAAAAACTCCCCCCTACTCATAATGATTTGAAATCACTTCAGTCCCGAGGAACAAGACAAGGGCTTTCCAAATCATTTGGAATTGTGGCTCAACGACAATTTTAAGTGACAAAAGAAAATTATCTCCTGAGGGTGACATTTTGGAGTAAGTGGTCAGTTGGGGTGGATTTTCTCTTAAAACGACCGTCAGGGGATAATTTATTTGGAAGACTCAAAAAAGTCGCAGCTCTTCAATACAAACTGTGTTGGAAAGGTCTTGGATTGTAGTTTCTGACCCAGCTTGTTTGATTGGGATATTGAAAGGGGGTATTTTTCAAATACGGCTCCGAATTTTGAGATTTTTTTCTAAAAATTACCGAATTTTGGGACCCTTAATAAAAACTCCCCCCTACTCATAATGATTTGAAATTACTTCAGTCCCGAAGAACAAGACAAGGGCTCTCCAAATCATTTGGAATTGTGGCTCAACGAAAATTTTAAGTGACAAAAGAAAATTATCTCCTGAGGGTCAATAAATGAGGTGCCCTGGTGAGTAAAAAATGAACTAACGAATTTGGTGACTCATTGGAAATAATTTTTTTGGAAGACTTAAAATGATCACAGCAGTTTGATTCAAAGTGCGTTAGAAAGGTCCTGAATTGTTGTTTCTGACCCACCTTGCTTGATGGAGATATTTTAAGAGGGTATTTTTTAAATAAGGCTCCAAATTTTGAGATTTTTTCTGAAAATTTACCCAATTTTGGGACCCCTAATAAAAACTCCCCGCTACTCATAATGGTTTGAAATCACTTGTGTCCCGAAGAACAAGACAAGGGCTTTCTGAATCATTTGGAATTGTGGCCCTACAACAATTTTAAGTGACAAAAGAAAATTATCTCCTGAGTGTGACATTTTGGAGTAAGTGGTCAGTTGGGGTGGATTTTCTCTTAAAACGACCATCAGGGGATAATTTATTTAGAAGACTCAAAATAGTCGTAGCTCTTCAATACAAACTGTGTTGCAAAGGTCTTGGATTGTAGTTTCTGACCCAGCTTGTTTGATTGGGATATTGAAAGGGGGTATTTTTCAAATTAGGCTCCGAATTTTGAGATTTTTTTTCAAAAAATTACCGAATTTTGGGACCCTTAAGTAAAACTCCTCCCTACTCATAATGATTTGAAATCACTTCAGTCCCGAAGAACAAGACAAGGGCTTTCCAAATCATTTGGAATTGTGGCTCAACGACAATTTTAAGTGACAAAAGAAAATTATCTCCTGAGGGTCAATAAATGAGGTGCCCTGGTGAGTAAAAAATGAACTAACGAATTTGGTGACTCATTGGAAATAATTTTTTTGGAAGACTTAAAATGAGGCCATAAATAAAAAAAATTCTGTTTCCGGTCGACCGGCCGGGTGAGATTTTTTTTCAAGGCCAACCGGCCGGAAATTAAAAGATTTTTTTTTTGGAGAAGGTCCAACAGGTAGCATTTTTTTCTCCCCAAAAAAGTGTAAAAACCTCAATATTTCATGGGCTGTGCAATCAAAAGACTTTTTGAGACAGGGTCCAGCAGGTAGCAAACTTTTTCTTTACAAAATGTGGCAATTACAAGTAGGGCCCTATGATGCAGCATTAACTTGAACTTGATTATCCTTGATATTTCATGGCCTGTGCAATAATGAGGTTCTTTTTTAAGGAAATCTTTTTTCAAGTAATTTTATCAGAATACATGGCCATGCTACCATACAGTCCCTCCTATCACAAGTTCAGACTGGATGACCTCAGTAGTAGGGCACTTATCCTATATCTGACTGACTGGGGCGGGTCTTATCTCGGCCTAGATAAGGTGCAAGTCCAGGCACCATACTTGTTAGTGATCAATGTGGGTGGCTTGTAACCATTTACAATTTCTTCTGTATACCATTGGTTGACCTCTACACTTCTTTTTTCATGGGGGAGGGGGAGGCTGGGTATCATTAGCCCCCCCCCCCCCCTTAGCCCAGGTGAGGAGAGTGTGTGGTTTGTGTTCACTCACAATTTGCTCAGTGCAGTAATTATGTGCCTTGGAGTGATTGGATCCTTTTGGACTCCTTTGTGATAACCCCCCCCCCCCCCCTCCCCCAGCCGAGAAGGGGTGCTAACAAATTCTGAGGGGGGGGGGAGGGGGGACCGGGTGCAACAAAAAGCCAGCACATAACTATAGTTCAAAGGGGGTGGGAGGTTTCACTGCCTTTGGCGATGGAGGCATAAAATATTCCATGCGCTGTCAAGAGGGGGCTGCATTAAAAAAAAATCAATTTTCAAGCCCCCCCCCCCCCTTCCACCTCCCAGGAGGACGATACAGACATTTTTATGAGTGTGTGTTCATCGTCAGTGTTTAGAAGAGGACAACATTGTTTCAAACACTTTTCAGTATGGTCTGGTGCAGGGAGGAGAAAAAAAAGAAAAAGGGAAAAAAAAAAGATTTCCCGGCCGCCCGGGTGAGTTTTTTTTAGCCCACCCGCTGGACCGGAAACAGAATTTTTTTTATGAATGGCCTGATCACAGCAGTTTGATTCAAAGTGCGTTAGAAAGGTCCTGAGTTGTAGTTTCTGACCCACCTTGCTTGATGGAGATATTTTAAGAGGGTATTTTTTAAATAAGGCTCCAAATTTTGAGATTTTTTCTGAAAATTTACCCAATTTTGGGACCCCTAATAAAAACTCCCCGCTACTCATAATGGTTTGAAATCATTTCAGTCCCGAAGAACAAGATAAGGGCTTTCTGAATCATTTGAAATTGTGGCCCTACGACAATTTTAAGTGACAAAAGAAAATTATCTCCTGAGGGTGACATTTTGGAGTAAGTGGTCAGTTGGGGTGGATTTTCTCTTAAAACGACCGTCAGGGGATAATTTATTTAGAAGACTCAAAATAGTCGCAGCTCTTCAATACAAACTGTGTTGGAAAGGTCTTTGATTGTAGTTTCTGACCCAACTTGTTTGATTGGGATATTGAAAGGGGGTATTTTTCAAATTAGGCTCCGAATTTTGAGATTTTTTTCTAAAAATTACCGAATTTTGGGACCCCTAATTAAATCTCCCCCCTACTCATAATGATTTGAAATTACTCCAGTCCTGAAGAATAAGACAAGGGCTTTCGGAATCATTTGGAATTGTGGTTCTAGAACAAATTTAAGTGACCTAAAAAAATTATCTCCTGAGGGTGACACTTTCAGTAGTTCAGCCTCTACTCACCAGGGGGCATGGGGGGTGCCATAGCGGACATGCACAGACCAGGTAGATGGTTTCATATCCAGTTATTTAGATTCATGGTACACCCAACTCCCATGAATTACAATCTGTTTAGAAAAATGTCTGAAGTTAAAATCACAGTTATATAGCTTTTTAAATGATGGTAGAATCAGGTGGATGATGGCCATCATCATCTCATCAATAATGACTATAATAAGCCCCTATGTGAGTTCTGTATGGATGATAGAGTGTACTATATCATGTCATGCTAGGATCTAACAGTCAGGCTCACAGTGGCATACTGTTCCAGCCTTAAAGGGCAGCATGGTGCATTAAAGGGCGGCTAGCACCGCTAAGACTGCCAGTCTTAGCAAGTCACGTGACCTCGATAGCGGCGCCCTGATTGGTCAATTGGTGCCTCTGGTTGCTGTGTGTTTCGTAAGAACTCAGAGGGTAGGTACCCGTCTTTGCTAGGTACGGTGCTAGCCGCCCTTTAATGCAGTATGTCCTTTGTCAGCATGATGCATGAATACAGCCCTGGTGAGTAACTCGCCAGTGCTACAATCCACATGCATCATGTCAACCCCATGGGGTTGATACACTCCCGAAGGGTCGGTATGATGCACCAATCAGGCTGTCAACAGTTTCCTATTTTCTCCTATATTCTCCTATATTTGGGCATAAACTCCTACCGTAAAACCCCGCCTTTAAGACGGATTTTATTTGGGATTTATTTTTTGCACAAGACGGATTTTTTCCCAAAGTTAGGGGGTCGTCTTAAAGGCGGGGTTTTCTAAAATTTGACTTAAGAAAATGTTGGAGAAAAAGAAAAGAAAAAGAGATTTTTTTCAAGAGATTAAAATACACTTTCTTTTCTTTTTTTTAAGTGCTTTCCTTATGTAAATGATACAACTGTGAAGTATCTAGTGACACCACTCGTGTTTTTGACTAGAAAGGTTGATAAGGAGGGGGTCTGAAAGGGGTCTAGAGCCCCAAAAAGATCTCAAAAGTCGGGGGGCGTCTTAAAGGTGGGGTTTTCTAAAATGTCATACTTGTTTTGCACAAGACGAATTTTTTTCTAAAGTTGGGGGGTCGTCTTAAAGGCGGGGTCGTCTTAAAGGCGGGGTTTTACGGTATATCTCCTATTTTCTCCTATATTTGGACAAAAAAACTCCTATTTTCTCCTATTTTTTGAAGATTTGTAAAAAAAAAAATTAAAAAAACTGAAAATGGTGATATTTTTGGCACTTCATGAGATTTGTCTAGATCCAATGAGGAATTTGTTCATCTTATGTAGGAGGGGCTTAGCAAATTCCTCAGACCAGGAAATTGCACCAAATTGCAGAATTTGCCCTCTTGATTTTCAAAATTTTCTAAACTAAACTCTTTCAGTGGTAGATTAATCCACCACTGATGAGTACCTATCCAGACTCCACTTTGACTTTCGCTGGAGGGTTAGCGAGATTCGCACCTTTAAGGTGGGGGGGGGCAGGCATGCCTTAAATATTCATATTGGTGGTGAGGGGGAAGTGCACAAGTAAAGCATCAGAAAGCAGATTGTCCCAGCCCCAAATGTACAAATACAGATCTGAATATATTTGTGCCAAAATGTACTAGATGCACCATTTAAAATGTTTATACTTTCCCTTTAAAAAATTGGATTCCAGATCCAATCATAAAAAAACTGATGTAGACCTAATTGTTAATATGTCTTCAAGGCTAGAATTTCAAAATTGTCCGGAAACCTTTCCATCCAAAAACTCTGTTCCATCCCCAATCATAGAGGCTGGATAATAACAAACCTAAGATTTGATACATTTTTGGCCAAAATACACCAGAATGCACCACTTAAGTCTAGAATTTCAACATTTTCTAAAAAATTTCTTCCAAATACAAGGTTCCGGCCCCAATCCTAGAAAATAGATAAAGACCTGCAAATTGCAATGATAATGTCTAAAATTTCAAAATTTTCCCAAAGCCTGTATCTCCAAAAATAAATTTTCAGCCCCAATCATTGTGAACAATAACAGACCAGAGCTTTGATTTTTTTTGCCAATGAACCAGCAAATGACACCAGTTCAAGTCTGGAATTTCAAAAATTTCTCGAAACCTTTCCTTCCCAAAAGATTTCATCCCAAATCATTGAGTCTGGATAATACAGATCTGAGCTTTGATACATTTTCGGCCAGAATGCACTATTTTAAGTCTAGATTTTTTAACTTTTTGAAAAACCTTCCCAACAAAAAAGTTCCAACCCTAATCATAGACGCTAGATAATACAGGTATGAACTGTAATATGTTTTTGGCCAAAATGAACCAGGATGCACCATTTCAAGTCTAGAGTTCAAATTTTCCCAGAACCTCTCCCCCCAAAAAAGCTTAGATCCAGCCCCAATCATAAAGACTAATGCAGAGTTGAGCTTTGATATATTTTTGTGCCAAAATGCACCAGAATGCACAATCTCAAATCTAGACTTTCCAATTTCCTTGAGGGGGAATGCCCCCAACCCCCCCTACTCAGACCACTATACTTCGCTTGCGGTGTTCGGGGGGACAAAATCATGGGCTCAGATTTTTTCCTCTTATATCTGTATATGTTAGACCTAGTTTACTCCCGTAATAACTCCTATTTTCCCCCCTATATTGTGCCGATTGTTCCTATTTTTCCGATTTCAAAACTCCTATATTCCTATTTTTCTGAGGCAAAATCTGGTTGACACCCTGATGCATCATAACAAAAAATGTCACCTTCCTTAAAAGGTTAATGCAGTTTGCCCCTTGTCAGCATGATGCATGAATGCAGCCCTGGTGAGTAACAGGGCTGCATCCATGCACCATGCTAACCCTATGGGGTTGATACACTCCCAAAGCTAGTGTCTGCATGATGCATGAATGTAGCACCGGACCGGTGACAGGTGAGTTACTCACCGGGGCTGCATTCATGCATCATGACACCCAAGGACGTCATTATAGCAACATGTGCCCGGATGCACATTGATTTCAATGCCCTTAGTGTACACCTGCACTTACCTGAGACAGGCGCGTACTCAAAACCAGAATTTATTACCGGACCAATATTAGTTCTGTTCATGACCTCTCTAGGTGTTCATACAAGTGTCAAGAAATACGCTCTTTTGAAACGCGGTACTTAACACAAAAGTGTATGTGTATTGTCTTGATTACGGCGTGGGTTTATTCCTTTATTACTTTATAGGCTATGTGAGGGTTGTACATGTTAGCTTTAGACACTGCCCTTCCAAAACCGATACCAGGCGGCCCGGGGGGGTCACTGAGTCTGTGAGGGTAGATAACAACTGCTGCCCTACCGCCCCTCTTATAAGAGGTTGGGAAATTTGACCGCCCTACTTCTTAGAGTCTGGGAGATTTGACTGACCTACATTTCAGAGGTTGGGAGATTTGACTGCCCCACTTTTCAGAGTTTCCCTTAATTTGGTACAAATACAATTTTATTCATCCCTTTCAGCAAGAAAACTTGCTCAATTTAAATATATGATTTTAACCGCTCTACTTATCAGGGCCTTGATGACATCTGACCGCCCCCCCCTTTTCAGGATATGATGGAAATTCCCATTGTGCTGCAGTGGTTATCCAATACATGGTAGAGTGACCAACCCCCCCCCCCCCCGCGGGAAGTGGCGTAGGAAAAGGGGGGGCCAGGGGGCTCAGGCCCCCCCCCCCCAATCACTGAGGAGGGGGGGCCTGAATATGTTTGGGCCCCCCCAAAACTTGTCTAGACCTGTAATACAATACCCCAATTTTCAATCCTTACGTCTCCCGCAAATGGAAAAGTTCGGGTAAAGGGGGCTGGGCCCCCAAATCAGAACTAAGGGGGGCTCAAATATTACTTTTCCATACACTCTGATATAAGCGTATGTATGATACATCATGCATAAAAACCGATACTCAAAGTTGGTTGGAGTGGCCCCCCTTGGGCCCCCCAATGAAGATTTGCTTCCTACGCCTCTGCCGGGCTGCACCAGCTGGCACCTGGTGGTATTTAACCGGAATAAAGTTGGGAACGGGTATTTTGTTTTTTTTCTCCATTCATAGTTAGAGGCATCCAATCATGCTCGTTACAGATTACTTCAGATGTAAACGTGCGAATTGATGGACATATGTAAAGCTCAACTCCCATCATAAATAAACAAGTTTAAAGTAATAAATGTTTGGAGAGAGAACAAAATACCATTTGGAAGCTAGGCTTACCGGTTGTAGGCGCATATACATGTATCTATATTGAATCTGGGACCTTCTGGCTGGGCCGACAAAGAGCTTCCCTAATGAGCTCACAGCTGGACTGGATACCCGATGTCTTTGGTAATTTAGCAGGGCAATAAAATGTGGGGTGGCAATTAATGGTGCTATTGTGAGTTGTAAAACTGGTGGTAAATGCGGTAACCAGGAGGATGCAAAGTTTATTGATAGTGCCTGTAAATGACACTTAGGTTAGGTGTTGTCTATGTTTTAATTGATATTATCAATGTGGACCATAATGACCTCACAGTAGAGGTATAAGCTAGTATACCCCAGCAGGTGTTATGCCGCATCCACACAGAGGTGCTAATTTTTATTGCCCTACAGGGGGTCCTGTTTGAAGTTTAGGCTGTTTGGAGTCATGAGGGGGTGGGTGGTGGTTGGAGCAGCTCTATAAACTCACCAACATCCAGACAGTAGAGGGGGTGTTTCTATTGAGGGAACAGCCAGATTTCAAAATTGTGATAGTTGGGAAAATGATAAACTGGCCTCTTAGAATATTTTACTTGAGGAATATATTTAGAAATTGCCTAGACATATAAGTCAGATATTCCAACAGAGGTCATACCTTTTCTAGGAATAGATATTCACTGAAGACATAGATATTCAGGATAGTTTTAAATGTTTACCAGCGATCTTTACCCTACCATTTATGAGACCCCCAGTGGGTTCAGAGGCTCTTCCGCCCTATATATAGCCTCCCCTCCCTTTTAAGCACATGGTGGTTTTTTTGCTAAAAAGGGTTGGAATTCTTTTTGGTCCCCGCCTCAAGAGGGGTCCATTTTTTTTGGTCCCTCCCCCCTTCAAGGGATCCAAATTTTTATGGTCCCCCCCCTTCAAGGGGCCAAAAATTTTTGGTCCCCCCACCATAAATCCACCAAACCCCCCGGTTGTTTTAAAAAATGATCATTCTTTAAAGTAATGTGGTTCATGTTATTGTAAATGCAGCTAAATAATATTCATAACAACGTTTTTAGAGTGTGCCTTGGTGAGCTGTAGTGCTATAGTGCTATAGATAGGCACTCTCTTATGTAGTCAGTCCTCTGTGAGTCAGATTGCCGTGGTATGGTGTGTTGGTTCATCAAAATACTCATTGATGAAAAGACATTTTTCAATTTATCTCCAGACCATTCTGTGCTTAACATGTTCAGCTATCTTTTTGGTTCAGCTTGAAATGATTTGGTTTATAGTTTTGTCGTAGTTCATGATCTTGTGGCAAAATCAGCTGTTTTTTTGGTGTAAATCACTGCTATAGCACTGCAGCCTATGGGAAGCATGGTCATGGATTCAGTATTTTTTGTGCTCATTTTATACACCTTTCCTAAATAGATACTGCTTAGATTCTTTTACAGTAGCGAGTTAAGATTGGGGCATTATCATTTCTTAAAAATGTAAGTTGGAATATTTTGTATTTAGGTGAATTTGTAGCTGTTGATCTTTGCATATGTATATGCCAGCATGTCTGGCATATACATGCCAGCATGTCTGGGAAGCAGCTGTCAAGTAGGTGGATAAGTGGGTGGATTACATAACTGACCTGATATTGGTGAATTGTTTTTGCAAAACAAGGTGAAGGTCAGTCATTCCTGGCAGTGCACTCTGTTACCCTGCCTTGTTTCTGGACACGGCAGCGGCCACCCGATTTGGCGAGAAAAAAGTCCGAAATCGCAAAAAAAAGTGAAATTTGCCTAAAAACACCCGATTTGGCGAGAAAAAAGTTCGGAATCGCAAAACGGTGAAATTTGCCTAAAAACACCCGATTTGGCGAGAAAAAAGTTCGAAATCGCGAAAAAGTGGAATTTGCCTAAAAACACCTGATTTGGCGAGAAAAAAGTCTGAAATCGCAAAAAGAGTGAAATTTGCCTGAAAACACCCGATTTGGCGAGAAAAAAGTTCGAAATCGCAAAAAAGTGAAATTTGCCTAAAAACACCCGATTTGGCGAGAAAAAAGTCCGAAATCGCAAAAAGAGTGAAATTTGCCTGAAAACACACGATGTGGCGAGAAAAAAGTTTGAAATCGCAAAAAAGTGAAATTTGCCCAAAAACACCCGATTTGGCGAGAAAAAAGTTCGAAATCGTAAAAAAAAGCGAAATTTGCCTAAAAACACCCGATTTGGCGAGAAAAAAGTTTGAAAGCACAAAAAAAGTGAAATTTTAGAGAAAGGCTATTTTACATAATAATATACAGTACATATAATATGTTGCCTATTATGCCAAGGCACACTCTTCTAGTACACAAAGCTGTTACTATACTAATGATGTAGAGCTGGATGCTATATTTTTTGTTTATGTTCACACTTCAAACAGGGTTCAGGAATAAGTCACGTGACTCTCCCCACTCCCAGAGCTCATCTACACGTGCTGCTCTGAGGGAGTGGTCATTATTTAACGACGGGGAAGGGGGGGGGGGGCGAAAAAATCTTCCGCACCCCCTCGAAGTGTCAAAATCTGTATGGCCGCTTGTCCCCCCGAGCTACAGAGGTCGAAATTATTTGTGCCCAAATTCCAAAATGATAATGAGTGACTCACTGACACGTGTCTAGGGGTAGTTAATTAATTAACCTTAATGTTCTCAACACGTGCATGACTAAGGGAGTGATCATTTTTTAACAACAGGGGGGTGGTTTTCCGCTCGGAGCGCGCAAATTTTTTTCACCCCCCCCCCCCGGTCAACGGGGCGAAATTTTTTACACCCCCCCCCCCCCTACGGGTCGGAAATTGGCGTGCACGCGGGCCTTTTGAAGCATAGTAACGCGCAGGCTTTTTGGCCCAAAACAATTCTTTTGGCCCCCCCCCAAGAGGGGTCCAAATTATTTACACCCCCCCCCCCCCCGTCAAGGGGTCCAAATTTTTTTGCCCCCCCCCCCCCTGTTGTTAAAAAACTATGGTGTCAAGATTACCATGGACAGTAAGCATAGTAACTCTCATGTCACCAAATAGTAATCATAAAACCTCCATGGGGACCTTTCTCTGGTAACGAGTGACTCATTGATGCGTGAAGAGTTATTAACTACCATAAAACCTCGCGTATAAGCTGCGGCTAGCACGCGAATCAGATCGGCAGTGCAGCTTATAGCATCGGCCCAGGCTCGGGGTGCGGCTTATACGCGAGTTTTTGCCACTATGATACAGTACTAAAATCGGCACATTTAGATGGCTAGTGCGGCTTATAGGATCAGCCTGAAGTCGGGGTGCGGTTTATACGCGAGTTAGGCTTGTACGCGATGTTTTACGGTAACCATAATGTTCTGAACACGTGCATTGTGGCGTCAGGATTCCCACGGACAGTAGAAATGAACATACCAGGTAAACCCCAGGCATCATGTCATCCTTAACCCTTTAAGGATGACATCATTCATTAATGCATCATGGTTTTTGTCATCATGATGCATTCATGCAGCCCAAGCAAGGAACTCGCCAATGCTGCATTCATGCATCATGATGACGCTACGCAGTTGACACTCCCGAAAGGTTGGCATGATGCTCCAATGCAGCACTGGTGAGGTACTCGCTGGGGCTGCACTGGTGCATGACGACAAATGTACCGTAAGGCCCCTCCTATAGGATTACCCTGCTTTAAAAGCCGACCCCCCAACTTGAGAAAAAAAATTGTGTAAAACAAGTGCTACAATCCCTGATTAAAGAAACAAATTTAGCCTACCGTAAAACCTCGCGTATAAGACTCAGCTTTCTTTTGATACCAAACATGCCTACCGCCAGTGCGGCTTATAGGATCGGCACACAGTGGGGGTGCGGCTTATACGCGAGTTTTGGCTACTATGGTACAGTACTAAAAGTCACCATACTCAGATTGCTGGTGCGGCTTATAGGATGGGCCCAAAGTTGGGGTGCGGCTTATACGAGAGTTAGGCTTATAAATACGTGAGAATTTACGGCTTATACGAGAGTATACTACAGTACCAAATTAACAATTCTCAGATTGCCTCTGCGGCTTATAGGATCGCCCCAAACTCGGTTGCGGCTTATACGCGAGTTAGGCTTATAACGCAAGGTTCTACGGTATAGAAATCTTTTTTAAAACGACAAATTAAATTTGTCTTATAGGTGGGGTTTTACGGTTGTCTTTTACTGACATGCCGATTAAAGTGTTATGCCATACGTTGCCTCAGACTGGATGTAGGAGGCTATCCGGGTACTAGCTGTAACTGTACTACACCCAGTACGGGGGGCATCTCAGGACAAAGAAGATGATCAATATGAACCGGATACAGAGAACGCTATGTGTGTGTGGGGCGGGAGGGGGGGGGGGGCAAGATGGTGAAGGCATTTCGCAGGGATGCCAAGTGTTACGATATTTTCGTAGTTTTACGATTTTTGACCACAATTGCGACCATTACGATTTCTGCACTCAAATTACGATTTTTAGGAAGTTTGGAATATTCCTCCACATTGGACGAAGGGGTAGGAATAGGGGAAAAAGAGATGGGGGGAGGTACAAACCCCTTCTTTTAAAACTGCTGACAGACTGCCCTGCCTTCAAACTGGTCTCTTCAATATGAGTATAGGCATTCATTTTCACATTATATATGGAGCATAAAGCATTCACCTATATGAAAATGCATTTTAAAGGACATACTATTGTTAGGATTTTTGTAACGATTTCAAGAAAATATGGTTACGATTTTGGGGCCCAAAAATCGTAACAAATATGATTTTAGGGATGGGGTAGCTTGGCATCCCTGCATTGGACATGATCCGTAAAATGGCAGAGCCTGGGGTAAAGGCGCGTAATAAATAGTCAGGGCAGGTAGCGGCTTGAATGAGAGTCAGACTCAGCTATGATAAGCAGTGGCCACAATAATAGCCCAAGCCCTAATGCAGCCCCGCCGAGAAACTCACCAGTGCTACATTGGTGCATCATGCCATGGGGTATAGTACGTTATCTCGCTGATCATGCCAACCCTTGGGGAGTTTCTCAATCCTCAAGCATTGGTCCAGTGGAGAGTTACGCACCAGGGTTGCATTTATGCATCATGACGACCAGGGGAATGATGCATGAATGCATCATACCATCCTTAAAGATTTAGGCCAGGTGAGTCGAAACAAGTCGGGTTTAGTCGGTAACAAGATTTAGGCCAGGTGAGTCGGAGCGAGTCGAGTTTAGTCGGTAACAAAACCCAGGTGTCGATGACAAAAACGTTCACCTGAGCTTCTCCTAGGGATGTCATTGGTATCAAATTTTATGAGTTATCAGTTATTCACTATTTTGGTGTCGATTTAGGTAATATATCAGTTATTCATTATATAAAAAGAAGAGGTAGATTAGGCCACATTTTCTCAATTTTAGCTTACAGACACTGTAAAAAATTATAGTAGAGACAATGAAATGAAAGCAAATCGTAATATTCTTATTTCTTGTGATAGAAATAAAAATAAAATTTGTAATATTTAGAATAACATTTTGTCTTTCACATTTTACTACCTAAATACCTTAATAATGGTCCGATTTACACGCCGTAAAAACTGACATATAGCAAAAAAAGAATCCAAGATGGCGGCGTATCGATACCCATTGTTTGTCGATTCGGTTATCAGCTACATAAAAAATAGCGATGTATCGATACATGTGATACCAATGACATCCCTAGCTTCTCCTGCACCCAGTATCGACTCACCCCCCCCCCCCATCTGGAGCGGATCTACAACAGACCTTGGCACCTCGCCAACTGTAGGTGTACCGCCAGTAAGGAGAGCAGGGGGGGGGGGGGTAGAGTCAAGACCAGAGGATTTGGCGAGCCCTCCTATTTTCCTATTTCATGCTGGCTTCTATTGATAGTATTGATATAAATAAAGGATATTCTGACATATTGAGTTTGCTATTGGAGGCTAGAGCCGCAGACTTGTCTCTTGCAGCTTATACCAGAAAAATGGGTTTTCTTTTCAGGGAGGTCGTTATTAGTCCTAAAAACATCAAATACCTCACACTATTCAAATAACTTTTCATGCATTTTAAACAGCTGACAGGGATCATTTATGGAAGGCATTTCCATTTTCATTTTATTTCAACAGACATAAGGACACTTTGGGTGATAAAGCTAACCTCAGGACATCAAAAGTAATTTTAATTTAGGCATGCTCCATTCTGGGAGAGCACTTTAATGACCGCATAATGCATCAATGCATCTTATCCTCGGTCAGCACAATGCATGAATGCAGCCCTGGCGAGTAACCCGCAAAGGCTGCATTCAAGCATCATGGCAACCCGACAGCGTTGATAAACTCCTGAAGGGTACAGACAACTGTCTTTTAGCGACATGCATCCTTAATAAAGGGTTAGTGACTTCCTATAAATATACCGTAAAACCTCGCGTAGAAGCCGCGGCTAGTACGCGAGTCAGATCGGCGGTGCGGCTTATAGGATCGGCCCAGAATCAGGGTGCGGCTTATACACTAGTTTTTTGCCACTATGGTACAGTACTAAAATCGGCACATTCAGATCGCCAGTGCGGCTTATAGGATCGGCCCAAACTCGGGATGCGGCTTATACACGAGTTAGGCTTATACGCAAGGTTTTACGGTAGGTTTCTTTTTGTGGCTTTGCCAAATCCTTGGGTATTGACTATATGAGAGCGGCATAGGGCGGGGAGGGGGGGGATGTCTGTTCTAATCGTGGATGCACTCATTCACCTCAGGCCCCTGACCTCGTCCTTCTCAGTAAACAATATCACTCATTACCAAATCAGGAGATTTTTTTTGCATCCAAATTGTATCGATCATAAACCCTTATGACCCGCACCTCATGTAGGCTATAACCCGCACTAGCTTCGAGCAAACCCTATAACCCGCACCTGGGTCTGAAAATAGCTATTTCAACCCGCACGCTGAGTTTGGGCAAATCCTTTAACGGTGATTCACTGGGGTTCTGATCCGCGTATAACCCGTGGGTTAAGTGGAAATAACCAAGGTGTTTCTCATCATCAATGTCTTTTTTTCTTTTCTTTTTTACTTGCAGGCTAAAATGTATAGGATAAGATGTTTTTCATGAGAGCAAAATTGACATTTTGGTAGATATTTATCTTTAAAAGTGGGGAAAATATATCATTTCTATCCTACTGCATTACTGGCAGTATTAGCTCTACTTTGATACCAAATATGCCAATATTTGTCTATTTTTTTCTTTTTTTTCTTTTTTTTTAATTGACAAAGAAGGTTTTCCTCAACTTGATTTCTATGATGCGTGCGCTGATGACAAACAACTTTTTGAGTGGCCTAATGATGCACAAGTGTAATGCGTGTCTGCCCTGTGGGTGTGTTTTTGGGAGGGGGAGTGGTCCCACTACCCGGAACCACTATCAGTACTTGTTGACATGCCATGTACTGTAAACGTATATATTTTCGCGTGTATAAATTTTCGCGCATTTGCTTAAAAATACGTTTTCGCGTGTATTTAAATTTGCGCATTTTGGAGGTGGTAGTAGTATGGTCTACACTGGATAAATTATCGCTCTATACATATTTTCGCGGATTATAAAATCCGTGAAATCCGCGGAAATATGTACAGCGCGAAAATATATACGTTTATAGTATTAGTCCCGCAGTGTTTGTACAAAGTTCATGTCTGAGACTTTAGATGTTGCCTGTCCTGAAGCCATTGGTGAAAATGGATCTGTTTTCTAGCCGTTTGTCCCGTCGTTTTGATCTCCGCTATGCAATCACTACCGTAAAACCCCGCATAGAAGCGACACAAGCTTCACACTATCTTTTGCTGCCATAGAATCGTAATGGCCGGTTTGAGGCCATATTAGACTGGCCATGACCCCAGCTTTCCAATAGAGAGAGGTTTTTTTCAGATATTCCTACTAGAACCAAAGTTATGGCCATATAACTATAATCGAGATTCATTCAGTGAATTTAAACACTGCTATGATACATGTACATAAACATGTACTGATCTGGCCTGGGTGAAGGGAAAATGGCCTAAGTAAGATCTGTTGAACAGTGTTGCCGAAACCTTTTTTCGCACCAATGTGGCCTGTGTCACGAGATCTTACACAGGCCATTTGCCCTCTCCACAGGCCACATTGACCCTCTTTTCATATAAATGATAACAGTTTGCACTAATTCTTTAATAACAGCTTACAAAATTGATTTGAAAATGCTTATCTCACTGGGAAAAAAAGCATTGACGTTGGATGTACCTAATTCAGCTTCTAACAGGACTATTTGAAAAATTCTTTCATTGTCATAAAGCTGAGATCATGGCCGGCCAATGTGGCCGATGTCTGGTGGCCTCACATCGGCCATTTTAGCCCATTACGATTCTACTAGTTGAAGCAGGCCATATTGGACTGCGTACATAACATGTTTTCGGCTACACTGCTGTCGGGTGGCTATTTACTTGAGCCTTGTGTCTGGTCGGTGTGTGGAGGGCACTTTATGAGTTTAACCTGCGGCAGATAAGGGAGTGGTCATTTTTTTTAACAACGGGGGTGGGGGGGGGGGGGGTTTTCGTGCGAGCGGGTCAAAATAATTTTGGTCCCCCTCAGGCAAGTTGAAATTGAGCGCGGCCAACCCCTTCGAGCTATAGTAATGCGCTGGCTTTTTCGCTAAAAAGGGGTTTTGGTCCCCCCCCCCCCTCCCTCAAGAGGAATCCAAAATTTTTTGGTCCCCCCCCCGTTGTTAAAAAATGACCACTCCCTAAGTAGGGGGGGGTGATAAATCTACTTTTCTTCGGGGACAGGCTCAAACTATGCATTTGGGTCCAAAAACACGGGAAATCACAAAAATATTTTTTTCGGACCCCCCTGACCCCCCTGTACATAGGGTCCGAAGATCGGCCAAATTGTGAGAAAACAGCCCAAATTCAGGCTTTCAGATTCCTTCTAAAATCAAGTCATGACTTCATGAAAATGGTCAGAAACCTTCATATGGGACCCAGAGAGACCATTTAAAGTCATATTGTTGTGATTATAGAGGTGTTTCCCCCTCTGGGGAGGTGGTTAGTCCTCGGTAAAGTACCGATAAATCAGCTATTTTGAAGGCATTTGCTCCCTTACAATCACATCCCTATTCTGCCATAAAAGATCCTCAGGACACCTAATCAGGCAGATTAAACCCTTCTGGAGGGTCCCCTCTTTCTGTCAACTTCCCTCTATGACCCCCCCCCCCTCCCCCTACCCCTCCCAGCATGCACCAATAGCCATCAGATAACTCTCCCCCCCCCCCCTTCGCCTCTATAATTACCCTATACTGAAATAATGTATTAACATAAGACCTGTCTGATAGTTTGAACCTTTCTTGAACCTTTCTTTCTCCCTGTTCCTGTTAACCACCCCTTATGACACACCTCCACCCCATCCCCACCCTCACCCCAAACTAATAGCCATGAAATAACCCCCCCCCCCTCGGCTCCATATCACACAGTATAACCATCAGCCCAACCCTCCCTCCATGTGGCACAGTGCACAGCATTGCCTCTCATGGTATGTATCATGCCTGGGAGTGGGACAGTGGTGTGGTTAAAAGAGGGCCCCCCTCCAAAAAAAAAAGAATGAGTGAGCTGGGTCCTTGAGATCACCCTGGTAGGTGTATCTACTACAGCTGGTAGAGGGATACTGTACTTCAAGTCAAATTTGGGTTCAATATTTGGTTTAATATCAAGATATGTATTCATCTGTCCTCAAAGTTTGATATGAGGTTCTACCCTTTACCCCATGTAGGGGATGGCATAGGTCTACCAAGAACCATGCCTATGTTATATTTTCATATATCTGAATATTATAGCAGCACCCTGAGATGTTGCATGTATGCCCGTCTTTGACAAAATCTGATCTTTAGCATTGCAAATGAGGTATCAGGGTTACCTACCCCTCCCCATAATATAATTGCAAGGTTTATTATTGGCTTCAATAATATCTAGGGTTCAGAGTATTTATTTAACACCTCAGAGAATTGAATTAAATAATTATCTCTTGTCTTATGTCTAGGATACTAACCATGCAAGGTGTAGACAAAGAGATATGGACACCAGTCCTTATTTGGAGTCATTTGCAGGCTCCCCCACCCCCTCACCCCTCTACCATCCATCATTATATGCATTTAACCACTTGGTTAAGGAGGAGAGTCAGGGTTTTTATTTATTGTTGTATCAGGTTATTAGTGATGTTAATATTAGATCTCTGCTATAACTATTATAGAATTACTATGTATAATAAGTGTAACAACATGAAACAGTCATCTTGGCCATGAATACACATGGGGTGAGGTACTAGGCATAGAATGAAGGGGCGGGGGGATGTGATCATTGGTAGGGTAACTCAAAATGAATATAGAGACCTTTGAAAAGGGTATAATCTATCTGATCTAAACTCATTTTAATTGTTTATATAAGTACCTTAGTGGTTATATGCGTATATTGCTGAGGGAGTTGACCACGCCCCCTTATATAGGACACTCTGACGCTGGGGTCGTGGTGGTTCAGTATTCACACACTAGGGGTGTGTGGGTTGGTCGCTAAGGACGCGCTGTAGCCCGCCACAGTTGGATTTCAAAATACATTGAAGCAAAGGCCCTCCAAGATTTGGGTTATATTCATGCAATCACAAGAATATGACCTGTAATAGTCTCTGTTGGTCCCTTATCAGTTTTCTGTTGAGGTGGTAAAGCCATTCATGCATGTATGATAGATAGATTATAAGAGGTCTGATGGTTGGAGTTCTTAGATGGACTGAGGTAGCCCTCCTCTTATGTCTGTATAGGGTAAGGGAGGAGGTCTGGGCCCCCTCCATATCCCCCACTCCTCTTTTAAACACACCACTGTCTTAATCCCAAGACAGGCTAAGGTGTCTGTGAATGACTATTAATGTTCAAAGATCCTGATATTCTGAGTACAATGTAATATAGAGGCAAGGGCGGAGGGGGGAAGGGAGTTATCTGATGGCTATTGGTGCATGCTATGGGGGGGGGTGTTAGGGGTCATAGGGGGTAGTTAACAGAAACAGGGGGTCCTTCAGAATTGTTCATGATGATGTTTTATGGCAGTATAGGGACCTGATTGTATAGGAGCAAATGCCTTCAAAAAAGCTGATTTATCGGTATTTTACCATGGACGCACCCCCTCCCGAGAGGGGGAAACACCCCTATAATCACAACAATATGACTTTAAATGCTCTCTTTGGGTCCCCAATGAAGGTTTCTGACCATTTTCATGAAGGCATGGTGAGGTTTGAGTAGGAATCTGAAAGCCTGAATTTGGGCTGTTTTCTCAATATTTGGCCGATCTTCGGACCCCATGTACGGGGGGGTCACAGGGGTCCGAAAAAAATATTTTTGTTATTTCCTGAGTTTTGGGTCCCAAATGCATAGTTTGAGCCTGTCCCTGGAACCGTACAACAAAATTAGCGATTTAACACCCCCCCCTACCCTAAGGTCGGGCCAGCTTTTATCTCGCGGTGTCATGACAGAATCTCATGCTGCCCCAGGACCTGGGAGCTGCCGTGTGTTAAAAAGTAATGACTGTGTGTCTCTGTTTTTGTCATCACCAACCGACCTGTTTGCCTCACTCCCTGTCTGTCTGCCTATCTGTCTGTCTCCCTCCCTGCCTGCTTTCCTCTCTGCCTGCCTTTCTAACTACCTTTCTGACTACCTTTCTGCTTTCCTCTGCCTGCCTTTCTTACGACCTTTCTGCCTTCCTATCTGTCTGGCTCCCTGTCCACGTGCCCCCTTAGGCCAAACAAAAAAAAAAGTTGTGTTCAGGTAACCCGACCGACCTTATCATTTTGTCCCGACCCTAATCTTTTTAGATTTTTTTTTTTAGACTTTTCCTGATCTAGGTTATCACCAAAGAAAGGAAATACTTTGCATGACAAAAACAGAACTGATAATGGCTTAATTAGACAGATATTGGTTCTACCCTATCAAATAACCACTCTATAAAATGTAATTTTCCCATCTCAAGACCCTAAAAATAAATCCTAAAAAAAAAAAATCGACCGACCTACCCTAGATTTTTTGGCCATGTTACCTGAACACTGGTTATTTTTTTGTTTGGCCTTACCTGCATGCCTATTTGCCTTCCTGAATATCTGCCTCACTGTCCTCCTCCCTGCCTGCCTGCCTGCCTCTCCGTCGGTCTGCCTCCCTTCCTTCCTGTCCTTCTACCTACCTACCTCTCTGTCTACCTCCCATACTAGCTGTCTGCTTCCGTCCCTGCCTCTCTCCTTGCTTCTGTCTGCCTTTCCATGTCTGTCTGTCTACCTCCCTCCTCTCTGTCTGCCTCTCTCTGCCTCCCTCCCTACCTGTCTGTCTACCTCCCTCTTTCTACCTCCCTGCCTCTCTATCTATCTATCTGCCTCTCTGCCTCCCTCCTTGCCTGTCTGCCTACCTCCCAGCCTCCTCCCCACTCACCCATCTCCTCCCATATAACCGTTTCTCCATGTGTCTGTGTGTGTGTATCTAAATGTATCTGTCCGTGTGTCCCCCGGTGTGAGTACATTACGAGGTTACCCTGGTACTGCTTGGTAGCTGGGTTGATGTAAATAATTAATGTGTTCCAGTTGTTGCTTCCTCCCTGCCCCACCCGTGCCCGCCGCTCGCTCATCATGCCACAATGTGGTTTTAATGCAGACTCAGACGGGTCCACCAGGGATCTAACGAATACCGTAAAGTCTTGTGTATGATCTGTAAAACCTCACATCTAGCTCGCTTATTCATTCATGGTGAATACCGCACTTCCATTGAGTTAAGCAAGGAAGGCCGTATTAAACACCCCTGTGAAGTATTTCACGGCCCGTCAAATCATCAAAATTGGTGATTTAACCACTATTAATGAGCTTTTTCAAAGTATCTAACTAGAATTTTGACAAATATTATTAATAATGTCATGAAATAAACACAAAGGAGCACTTGTAGGGTTCCCCACTGATGCGGGCACTGAGGGTTATTTCACTCGGCTTTGCCTTGTGAAATAACCCTCAGTGAGGAACTCTACTCGTGCACCTTTGTCTATGAGCTGCACCCCTAACTTTGACAGATCCTATAAGCCTAACAGGAGGTCTGTTTATTCAGTATTGTAGTATACTTATAGAAACTCACGTTCAAGCCGCCCCTTGAGTTTGTCCTGATCCTATAAGCCACACTGGCGATCTGACTTGCGTACTAGCTGCGGCCTATACACAAGGTTAACAGTAACCTGCCCCTAACTTTGTAGAATCTTATAAGCCGCACCCAGGGTCTGATTTAACACTGTGTAGGGGTCGGATTCCCCGCACCCTGGTGGAAACACCTGGGTAATCCTCCCCCTCTGTATCATACCAATCCAGTAACGTAGGGAGCAGAGAACTGTCGGACACGGGTTGGTAGTGTAATGGTTAGCATGCTTGTCACCCGTGCGAGAGGTCTGTGGTTTGATTCCCGGCCGAACCAATGACTAAATTTTCCGCGACCTCTACAACTGTATTATACCTGGTACATCTAAAAACGCTTGTAAAAGCCGCACCCTTAACTTAGGATAATCTAAAAAGCTGCACCTAAGGTTTGACTCTTGTACAAGTTGTGGCTTCTACGACGAGAGTTTAGGGAGTGTTCATTTATTATTTACAGGGGGTGGTGGTGGGTTTGGGGGGCGTAAAAATTTCCGACCCCTCCCAAGGGGGGCGTAAAAAATTCTGACCCCTCTTGAGGGGGGGGGGGGGCGCAAAAATTTAAGCCCTTTTTAGCAAAAAAGCCAGCGCGTTACTATAGTTCAAAGGGGTGGGGGGCGAAAAATGTTCGGCGAGGGGGGGCACACAACGTTCCACTCGCTCTCGAAGGGGGGGCCTAAAAAGAAAACGCCCCTCCGCGGGAAATCTCACCACCACCCCCCTGTAAATAATAAATGAACACTCCCTTACAGTAGTCCACTCGTCCTGGTTTAATGCCGGTACGCATGATTTAAACGATAAAGTTTGCACAAACCTGGAATTACAAACAGACAGCGGGCAACTTGTCGAGGAACATGGGAGAATGTGGATCATCCGGAACCGTGATGATTATTATCAGCCTGAGCAAAATGTTAAAGCTGGGCCGTCAGGGAATAAGTTCAGCATTTTCCATACATGGACTAAAATAACAGTTCCACCAGAGGGCAGCAGTGTTTGGACAGGGGACCATGAGCATTGTCCAGCTACAACATATTCACCCTATCTTATGCCTGTAAGAGCTGAGCTCCCAGCCCTTAAGAGCCCTCTTGTGAATGAAGACTGAACTATATCCAAAAGTGCTTTCGGCCTCACTTCAACCATGACGGTCAAGCTTTAATCTGCCAGATATCAAACGATATGGGCAATTGCAAGAGAAGTTGAAGTTGAAGTTGAAGTTGAAAATTCTTTTATTTATCCTGAAATATTACATTAGCCTAGGGCATGTTTTAATAATATTCCAGCTCATGTGTTCATATATGAACATACATTTTTATCGTAGTATAATTAATTACATCATTAGTCCTTATGGACAGAGTATGTTACATTTAATTAAAGGTCCAAAAAGGGTGTGTCAGATGTTATGACACATGCCTGATGGAATGTGGCATTTGAGAGAGTGGTAAAATTTAGAAATTTTGAATAAAAGGTTATGGCCATTATGGCCTACATATGCTATTAATTGGGTTGTTAGGAGAGATGGAATGAGAAGTATTAGTTACATAATAATATAAAGTCTTGGGTGGGTGGCACTGAGAGAGGGAGATAATGCTGGGACTCCCTCGTATAGAGGGAGAGGTTCTATGTCCTTGACATGACCGTGAGGTCATGTCGTTGGGTCAAGCATGAGTTTGGTTGCATAGAACTCCTTTCTTTTTGAGACAAACCTTGTTATATCGTCGATATTTCTTATATCTTTGTCAAAGGAGTTCCATGTCATTGACTGTCTAAACCTTAAACTCTTCCTGTAATGGGGGTTTTTAGGCCATGTTGTATGCAATAATTTGCCATCATGGAGCCTTGTAAATATTTGCCTTGTATCAAGCTGGGAATTTGTTTGGGTTAAATTAAAAGCTGAAATCTCAACATGAAACTTTCTTCTGTCCTCCAATCTGCTTAGCTTAGCAGTTTTGGTTAATTTCTTAGCATTAATGGTATCCTCATTAAGATATGTAGTCCTTAGCCCCCTGTCGAATGCACTTTGAAGGTGATCTAACTCAGTTTGTATAGCTGAAGTATAGATAATATCCCCATAATCTATAGCAGGCAATATCATCAATTTCAGAACATCTTCTGCTGATTTTTGGGTTAGGCTTAGCCTAATTTTCCTGAATAAACTATTTTTAAAATTGACGTTCCTAGTTAAGTTTTGTACCTGTTGTTTATAACTCAATAAGTTATCAAGTATTAAACCTAGGTATCTATATGTAACTGCAGATTCAATGATATCATTATCTATGGTTAGAACAGGCTTTGGGGTGTGTTTGAGAAGTGATTGTGTGCCGAAATGAACTACTTTAGTTTTCTTTGTGTTTAGGGATAATTTATTACTTTTACACCAAATATTTACCTTATCAAGATCATTATTAATAATGTTTTGAACATCTAGGCTAAGAGAATTGTGTGGAAAATAAATTACAGTATCATCTGCGTAATGTTGACATTTGAGATTTTGAAGAGTATTATTTAAATCATTTATATATAGGAGAAACAACAGGGGGCCCAGGACACTTCCTTGGGGAACACCACATGAGATAGGAGCAGGCTGGGAGATGTAGTTATTAGCTTTTGTTTGTTGAGATCTATTAGTTAGGTAATTTTTGATTAAATTTTTTGAAGAATTTGAGAAGCCCAGTTCCGAAAGTTTGCTAATTAAAATTGTGTGATTTATTGTATCAAAAGCTTTTTTAAAGTCTAAAAAGATGGCTGATGTGATGAGTTCTTTATTGACTGATGAGTGGATAGAGTTGGTAAATTTTGAAAGGCTGTCTAAAGTAGATCTTTTTGGTCTAAAACCATCCTGGTGTTCTGTGAGAATTTCATTATTATTTATATGAATCATTATTTGTTTATGCAATAGTTTTTCCATTATTTTAGCTGGTAGGGGTAAGATGGAGATGGGCCTGAGGTTATTAACATCTGTGATGTCTCCTCCCTTAGGTAGAGGGGAAACCTTAGCAAGTTTCCATGTATCTGGAAATTTAGACTCAGCAATAACTAAATTAAATATGTGTAGGGCATGGTTAGGCAGGCTGGTAAGGGCATCTTTGAGAACCTGAGTTGAAATATTATCAACCCCGGATGACTTTGAGACATTAATTTTCCTCAAAAGGGGCTCAAGTTCCTCCAAAGCAATTTTTTGGAAAGAAAAATTAGAGTCCACAGTCTTGCCATTATACACCCATGGAGTATTCATATTTTGTGCTAAGTTATTTCCTATGTTAGCAAAGTAATCATTAATAAATGTAGCAGTCTCCTCATGAGGAACAGGCTCATCAGTATCCTTATTGATGAGTGAGAAGGTAGGTGATGAGGGTTTGGGATTTACTACTTTATTAATAGTTCTCCAGTAATCTTTTGGCTTATCCTTATTTGCCTCTATCTTATCCCTATGAAATTTCCTTTCTGCCTCCCTATTAATGATTTTTGACCTATTTCTAAGAAACCTGGCGATTTCATAATCATCATCATTTTTTGTGTGGCAATAATACCTCCAGGCCTCGTCCTTATCTTTCATTAGATAAATCATTTCCCTTGTAATCCAGGGTTTCTTGGCTTGCTTAAAATTAAAATCTTTTATGGGACAATTTATATCTAATTTATAGTGGAGTGCTGCTATAAACATTTCCCATGCATCGTGCGCTGAATTACATGTGAAAAAATTGTTCCAGTCTAATTCAAGTAATTGGTTCTTGAAGGCTATTGGATTGTAAAATCTATATGTACGACCAGAGAATGCCAGTCTCTCTTTAGGGACGCAGACATGTTGGCGTGTTACATAGATTAACTCATGGTCACTAAGGCTTATGGCTTTAGTGCCATACCCTGTTATATTGTATGAATTAGTGATAATCAGATCTAGTGTAGTATGGTTACCAGTAGTGGGATTCATTCTAGTATAATTTTTAATTAATTGCTTGCAACCTAAATGACCTATCATATTTTTTAACAATTGTAAATCAGGGTGTGCTCTCTGTCCAGGTTTAAGGGGTGCAATGTTAATATTATAATCTCCTATCATAAAGATCTCTTGATATTTCTGAGAATCTATTGCATTAAAGCTGTCACGTAGGTGATCCAGCCCAGGCTTACCCTTAGCTTCAGGGGGTCTGTATATGTTCGCTATGACTATGCGTCTAACATTGGGTTTGTACACTACCATCCATTGAACCTCCAGATCAAGGTCATTTTTATTATAATTACTAAGCTCGGTAAAGGAAACTGTAACACCATTCTTGACGTAGGTGGCAATCCCACCACTCGGCCTTAGACCTAAGATAGCTCTATCCTGCCTTACTAAGGTATATCCTTCTATGATAAGCTGATTGCTATTACTCTCATCTGTGAGCCATGTTTCAGACAGTGTTACACAATCTATGTTAGACTCTTCAATATATTCCCTAAGTGATTTGATACAACCATTTAGGCTTCGGCAGTTAAAATGTACAAAATGTATGCCTTTTTCCCCAGAAAAGTCTAAGTTAACAGTCATTTAAATGTATAGAGGCAACATCCCTTGGACAAATTGAACATAACCAGCGGTCCCATACAGTCAGTGCCACCCGACTTAAAGATAGATCCTATTTTCCAAGTATACAGATATGCGCAATCAATGCTATTTGTATACATCATGATATAATCTCATATACAACCCTGTAGACTCCAAGTATGATCACTGTGGCTTCCGTGCATTATCTTAATTTTATTTTATTAGTAAATGATATCCATTACCTTATCTAGATGAATGAGAATGAGGTGTGTGAGGCGTGAGGAGGGGGGGGTGATTCATATATAGATAGCGACACAGTTGTGGTTGGAGGAGCTCCCATCTTGGTTCCTGGTATCGTCATAGGTATAGGTTTAGTAGAGTTATGTGCATCTGAATAATAAAATTGCCACATTAATACATGTAAATGTAGAAGTAGACAGAGTCATTATCTATAATAATGTTCAATTTTAATATGTATAAGTATAAGTATAAGTATAAGTAAGTACCGGTAAGTATTATCAGCGTCTATCTATAATGAAGTAGGTACCGGTAGGCTAGACAATTGTATCATAAGTCAATATGGACAACTGAATCCACTTGATGTTAAATTACTACAAGTCAATATAATAATTCTTGTGGCGCCTAGCTGGGTGCATGTTAAGCAAACCCATAGCATAATCAAGTTCATTGTCCAGGGTCGTTCAGGTTAAGACATAAAGAGACGGAACATATGACATTACCGGGTAGGGGTTAAACCTCGCCAGGGTAGACTTAAGGCCCATACTGTGTAGCCAGGTTCTGCATAGAGTCTTTCATAATTAATTACAAAGTATTATAACATGTTTTTATAATATACAATATATGCTTTTGCCCAATTTTGAGTGTAGGAGTGACCCTAGACATCTTGATACTATCTGTATGGTCATCCGTCAGGCTAGGGTCGTTGAAATAACTTCTAATAATCAATTCAATATATAGGGCTTAGGGGGAAATTGTTATCTAGTATGGAGGGAATTTATTTAAGAGAGTTACAGGTGTAGACCAGCTTGTGTCCCACTCAGGCATATTAACATCTATATGAACCATATGCCCTGGTGGGAATTGTTATAAATATTAGGGAAAATTAATTTAAAAGCTTAACAAGATGGTCTGGCCTGATTTGGAATAGGGTGGCATTAAAGGTATGCCGTCTGCTTGACATAGTTCGCTCTAATCATCTGCTGTAGTGTTATGAGGTTTTTGGCTATTAACCGCGCCCATATCTTTGCAGTGGTGGTGTCTGCGTGTAGGCCGTCTGGTATCCTCTTGTACTTATGTCGCCTTCGGCCTTTCTTCAACTCATGAACGGAGTTTTGAAGGTGGGGACCAGGGAAGCCAGTCTGTTTGTTCATATCCCATAGGATTTGATTTATCAGCTCAACAGAATTATTTATAACGATCTGCTCGACTGCATAATCACCTGGGGACTGATTCCATTGCTCAAAACTAAGCCCGACCAACTCAGCAAATATGACCTTTACTGTTCCATGTGTGGCAGATTGAACCATATACTTGAAGTGCTCATATTTCGCTATGAGTTGTTCTACTAGGTTACCCACCTCATAGTATTTGGGAGAGATTCTTGACGTGTTCTCATTAATCCAGTGGATATTGCTCATATCATTTACTCCTGCCATGATAATTAGTACATCATACGGGCGTTCAGATAATAGAGCTAGGGTAGGTTCTAATAAGGATACGAGTGTGGCTCCTCTATGTGGTTCGATTTTAATGCTAATGTCCATAGCGTGTAGGTCAGTTAGAGCAGTGTCCACCTTTGACTGGAGTCCCCGACCCCGGCTGTCCGCCGTCAACAATACCTGTAGTGGCATGTTGGTAATGTTACTGATTGAAAAGCGCGTCTCTGGTCTCTTCAAGTATTACACCACACATATTCTGCCCAGGCCTGTCGTCTGCACCGTTGAGTTCTCCTTGTTCTAGTGTCCTACCAGTACCGTAGAGCTTATCATGTGAACATTCCAACAGCGTTTTATCTCCGGTCCCCTTCAGATAGTCTCCACATTCCTTGCTGAATGTGAATTTCGCCAGCAGGACTGCACGCATTACCGCTAATTGGTTGGCTTTCCACACCGGATGGTCCTTGAGAGGTCTGGCTAGACGCATACACGCATAGCCGTCGGTAGCTATAAGGATCTTGCCTGCTATTTTGGTGGCCTTACATAACACCGAGAGCTGGTGGGTATATGCTTGTTCCGCGCTATGGTAATATTGTCCATTATATTTGAAATAAACCATATACTGTAAACGTACATATTTTCGCGTGTATAAATTTTCGCGATTTTGCTAAAAAGTGCATTTTCGCGAGGACTTAAATTCGCGATTTTTGGTATATAGTAGTAGTATGGCTATATTGGATAAATTTTCGCTCTGTACATATTTTCGCGATTTTTAAAAATCGCGAAAATCGCGAAAATATGTACAGCGCGAAAATATCTACGTTTACAGTACATGTTGGAGAGAATGGAATGATGGCTTTGGAATCCGATTCCGCATTTGAAGACTAAGGTCTTGCTTGAGCCAGGGCGGAGGTCTTCAGGGAGAAGCTCAATTGTATCATGGGAGAATTTCTCACCATCTATGGTAATTGTTTTACCCTTAATTGATGCAGTCTTATCAAGTGCCTTTGCTTGTTTCACAATTAGCCTGAGATCCCTATTTTCAGATGATTGAGTAGGGGTGAGGTCATCGGCTACCTGAATACCATCCCAAGTGTCTTTCATGTTTTTAAGCTTTTTTACATTTGCAAACACCTTGCCTTTGTGGCCATTCTCCTTGAAATGTATCATAATTGGACGCGTTCCCTTCTCGGCCTTAAACCCCTGTCGGTATACAGCACTACAGTCAGCGGCAGTCAAACCTGTGCCAAGGTCAAAGAGAAGTTTCGTAACCGCTGCCTTTGGATTTGCATAGGTCTCTTCGCTGATTCCCCTTATAACCAAATGTGAGCGGCGTTTATCAATTTCATCTTTTTCTCCCTTTTCACAGATCTGACTAATTGATGCATCATGCTTTGTTACTTGCATTTTTAGAAGCTGCATGTCCTCCTTTAGCTGCTCATAATCCATTAATTTGTCCTCTAATTCTGAGATTTTTTGCTGGTTAGAATTAGACTGAGCTATGACTTGGGCAAGTTGAGTAGCATTGGCATGTGTAAGGGTCGATGCTGTGTTGAGGCTCGAGGAGATTTCAACTAAGTTATCTGTTACCTTTTTTAGCTTTGAAAGGAAACTAACCTCGAAATCTTCAGGGGATTTGTCTTTTTTAGACCTTGATTTAGTCTGCTGATGGTCTGGGGACCATTTGATACCCGAGATCTGAGGGATGGGATCAGGTACATCTAGTACAGGTAGTGGCCTTACCGGGGTTGACTCCAATGGTGGTGGGTTCTCCTCGCCGTCTGCGTCTGCAGGTAATTCTGGTTTAAAAGGGGTGAATCCTCCTCCTTCTGCCATGTTGTATGTTCTGTTAGAGTCACAACTCCTTCATGTAGCAGTAGTCCCAATAAGACCAGGTTATAAGGTGGTTGGATCAGTAGAAATGGTGATAATGCACGGAGCCTTTGTGCACGCGTGTCGTCTACTGGGCGGCCATTCTCTCTCCAAGAGCATTTGAAAAGCTCTGTTACTAACGATTCGACAGCAATGAAGAAGAGGTATCCAGACAGTAAAGAAAAAAAATTATTGTAAGGAAAAACCCTTTCCTACTATCACATAACCTTTCTTCTGTGGTTTAAAACAGTTAAACCACAGTGGAGGGCTAAGACAAAGGAGTTCACACCTTGGTTATTTCTGTGTAGACTCACATAACCTTACAGCTGTGGTTTAAAACAGATAGACAATGGTTATGTGAGGCTTATTACCTCAAAAAAAAGTTAGCCTCTCATAACCATAGTCTATCTATTACATAGACAATGGTTCTGAAAAGGTAAGTAGGATTAACCACGGCTTGCTGGTAGGGCGACTTGGGCTTCGCCCTTGTCTGGCCCCACCAGGAAGCTGTGGTTAATTGGCTTTGGGACCTTGTCCCCAAAGCCATTGACACCACACACAGAGAGTTGGAAAAAGTAGCAAGAAAAGACTAGCATAGGTCCCCTTGTTCATTGTTAAATTAAGCCGTAGCTGGCCCTTAAACATTGCCTAGGACTGGTATCCCCATGTGTCCTTGCAGGTGTGTGCAAGACTAATTTAACCTAGATCTGGTTTTCAGTTACTGCATGTAGTACCAGTGCACCTTGTGGTAAGGCCTAGACATCTTGTGAACAGCCATATTTTGAGTTCTCTAATGTGGCTGTCAATGGCAAGGATAGGTACCAGCCTAATAACTATTGACTCCTATGTCAAGCCCAGCTGTCAATGTCAATGCCAATTCCCATACTATGCACATACAGGACCTGTACTAGAAGTTGAGTGGTCCAGGGTGGCTCTTGAAATCGCTCAAGCCCGCCCAAAGACAAACTGTGAAGTCCAACATGATTACCCCTCCCCACCCCACACACACATGCAAGAAACCACATGCAACAACCCTAAAATAATATGTTGCCAACACAAGTCCTCCTTATGCCCGCTCCTTCTCCTCCCTGTGCCCCCTCCTCCTCCTCCTCCCTGTGCCCTCTCCTCCTCCTGCTCCCTCTGCCCTCTCCTCCCTCTGCCCTCTCCTCCTTCCTCTGCCCTCTCCTACTACCCCATCTTTCCCCTCCTCCCCCCTCTACCCCATTTTCCTCCTTCCTGTTACCTACTCCCCCTCTGCCCCCTCCTCCTCCCTCTGCCCTCCCTTCTCCCTCTGCCCCCTCCTCCTCCCTCTGCCTTCCCTTCTCCCTCTGCCCCCTCCTCCTCCCTCTGCCCCTCCCTCTGGCTGCCAAGATGGCTGTCGAAAACTCAAGATTGTCTGATTTCCTTGTGTGATAAATGGATAATAGGGTTTTCTAGGATGTAGAATCCATTTTCAGGCTTAGATTTTCAGTCCGGGAAATTTCCAAGATGGCCGCCAAAAACTCAAGATTGTCTGATTTCCTTGTGTGATACATGGATAATAGGGTTTTCTAGGATGTAGAATCCATTTTTAGGCTTAGATTCAATCCGGGAAATTTCCAAGATGGCTGCCAAGATGGCCTCCAAAAACTATACCAGCAGCAGTAAAACAAATAAAAATCAAAAAGATTTAGCTAAGTGCATGTAAGTTAACTGACCATGCAGTATTGCTGCAAACCATCACATATGAATTGCATTAGAACCCTAGACACACCAAAAAGCATAAATCTATGCCCCTTCGTTTTCTCACCTGTAGTTCATAACAATCCTATAAAAACCCAAAGCCACTACGGCTTTGCCGTAAAATCCTTGAATTTGTCCCCTTGTTCTATCTACCAAAGTCTACCTGTTACATACCGCACAGCCCAATTGTGTTGTAATAGCCACTTAAGGGAGTGATCATTTTTTACCAAGAGGGGGGGGGGGTGGTGGGTTTCTGCGCGGAGCGTGCAAAATTTTTTACACCCCCCCCCCCCCCCCCCCCCCTTACGGCCGAAAATCGGCTCGCGCGCGGGCCCTTTGAAGCATAGTAACGCGCAAGCTTTTTGGCTCAAAACTGGTTAAATTATTTTGACCCCCCCCCCCCCCAAGAGGGGTCCAAAATTTTTTGCCCCCCCCCCCGGTCAAGGGGTCAAAAAAAATTTGACCCCCCCCCCCCTGTTGTTAAAAAATGATCACTCCCTAAGCAGACAATAAGAGAACCCATAGCTGCAGGGGCGTGGCAACCGGGGGGGGGGGGCGGGGGGGACATGCCCCTCCGCTCCCACTTTTGACCAATCCCCAAAAACGTCAAACCAAAAACGTCAAGTAAAAAGGGGTCAAAAAGGGTGTAAATACCCCTCAGTCCCCCCTACTTTGAAACTGCTTGCCACGCCCCTGTAACTGCTGCACTCTGAGTGTAACCTCAGTCAGGTCTAAACCTTTAAAGACGGGCGTCGCTAAAAGATGACATTTGTCGTCATGATGCACCAATGCAGCCGGGCAAGTAACTCGCCGGTGCTGCATTGGTGCATCATGACGACCCTTTGGAGGTGTTTCAACGAGTAACTCACCAGGGCTGCATTCATGCATCATGACGACCAGGGGCATTCTGCATTAATGCACTATGCTGCCCTTGAAGGGTTTTTTGGGGTTGCCCGGAGCGTAGCGACCTGACGTTGCGCAGCAACGTCATGGCAGCCCTATTAATGTTTTCGTTTTCCCATGGTCAGCCCATGGGGCACAGTGTGACGTCACAGGGCAGATTATGACAATGAAAATAACATGCCTGCGGTCATGATGCCGTAGCTGTGGCTATGGAGCCACAAGGACGGTTGTGTATAGTTGTGACTGTACAGCCTGTGGTCATAAAAATAATACATTTGGGCTGTTTATTATCCAGTTTATGGAGTTTTATGGACTGCTAGGCACGCAGTGCCGTAGCACAGTGTGACGTCACAAGGCTGCTTGTGGTAATGAAAATAAAATCAAGTAGTGCCATATAAAACTAATCATCCCTATTTACAGTAAGCTATATCCGAAGCCCGATCCGAACCATTTAGCTCTAGGCCTATCTAAACAACATAAGGCAATCACGTTTCATTCAGTGTTGAATGTGTTGATGTTTGACATCAGCACGCTGTAACTCTGGTCGTAGACTAGTTCCAGCCCCACACTCTCGCTAAGTGAGAGCGGAGCGGGCCGGGAGGAGAGCGCAGGGACCGGGGACGAGTCTACTCTGGTCGCAACTCTGTCCGCAATTGTTGGCGTGTCGCTATGTAACGGTGTTAGTGTATATCAATTACAGCATCATTCCCCTGTAGGCCTATATAAAACGGTATTAGTTGGCACAAGCAAAACACCCTATTGAAATAGCATTGAGGGCTCGCCGGGAACAGATAAACCAAAACAGGCTGGTAGAAATAGACGCGCGTAACTATGGTGATATCTCTATGGGCTATTAAACTGGGGCAGAGAAACGCTGGTCCGTTCCCGCGGTCTTTGCAGCCAGTGGTTGTAGGCCTATGCGCGGAGCGGCGGGGGTAGTAGGCCGGGGGGAGTAGGCCTACATTGGTAGCTTTCTTTCTTTAATTGGGGACGGGTCTGAGGGGGGGCGGGGACGGGGCTCCAATTCCAAAGTGTAGGCCTACATTGGGATGGTTCGGGGGGTAGAGATATAAAAACATCACGGAAGTGGAAGAGGCCTGGACTACCCCCCCCCCCCCCCCCCCAATCCACAATCCCGGCCCCCGAAGCTGAAGGGGCTGGTTGATTATAAATTTAAATCTGAAGTTTGAATGAAAATTTTGCTTTGACAAAGGGGGGGGGGGTGCCAGCAACCCCAACCGTGGTCAAAGCCACATTTTTCTTGTTAAAGCTGCTAGTACAATAAAACTGTGTTTGAATCACTCTGGCTATAGCTATTGTTCTCGGAGTACAGACACCAGTGGTCACCCAGTTTACCTGTACACCACTCAGCGTCTTACCAGCGTCTGTTGTCAGGACCCGGATGTAGCCATGTCCCTTAGGGTGGGATTAGGCCAAACAAAAGATTCAAGATAGGGCCCACCCCCTTTTTTTTCATATTTTTCTATATTTTACAATATTTTGGTCAGGAGGAATAAGCCCCTACTGACTATAGTGTCCTAAATAATTGTCTGACCTCAAGAAATTGCTTTTGGAGAAGGATATATCCACAAATTATGTGATATTCCTAGAAATACTGTAGGAATCCTGATGACCCCCACGAGTCGATGCAGCAATTTGCTACTTATTCAACCCTGGTAATATCAACAGTAAAAAAATGATATAAAAAAGATAATAAAATCACCCTACCCCTAATCTTAAGGACCCTGTTGTCTGAAACACACCTTTCTTTTTGGCCTTACTGTGTAAGCCTTCTATACTGGACTTAGTTATAAATACATGTAGAGGGCTTATCTTCTATATATAGTCATACACCTGTAGTAAACGACTTATCTTCTAAATATACCTCACAATAATAGGCCTATGTCGGTCAGCAATGGGGGCGGGGATCAGCTCTAGAATACTCCAGGAAACTAATAAAAACGTTGACTATCAAGGGGAAATGGTTCATAGAATGGGACTTCATCATCACCTCTAATACTTTAGCTAGCATATGACAGTTTGGAAATTGCTCCAATCCAAGTTTACCACATTCAAAGTTATACTTTTCAAAGCTGCGTTCGTTGATCTCCAGTCTCCCACTCGACAAGGTCTCGTTATGGAATACTACCTTAGCTATACCAAGAAACTACCCTATAATAGAAAATACCGTAAAACCTCCCTGATACGCCGACCTCCCGTTTAAGCCGACCCCCCAGTATGAGAGAATTTTATGAGCCGAATTCTGGGTCATTTAAACAGCTTTAAACTACAATGAATGGATAAGAAGCCTCCCTTAAAAGCCGACCCCCACTTTGAGAGGAAATTATAAGCTGAATCAAGCCTAAAGTCACAAAAAAAAAGAGATCAGCTTATCAGAGAGGTTTTACGGTAGCAAGTACTAGCATGGTGAGCCTGGTACTTTAGTATTAATAGCTTTACATCAGACTAGAAGTGACCTGGATGAGTACCGTGTAGTCTCGTGTGGAAGCCGCGGCTTGTACCCTAATCAGAACCAGTTTAATTTCATACCAACTATACAGGCTATATACCCTTACAGAACTGAAGTACAGGTAGCTATAATCAAAACCCAGGTTTGGCTTTTAGGATTCTCCCAAAATAGGCCAACAAAAAAAAAAGGTTTGTTTCAGGTCACCCGACCGACCCTATGAAAACAAGGCGGGCCCTACGTTGTTTTATGCAATGTTGAAGACATTTTCATATATTTACCTTTTTCCGTCTGCAGAGAGGCTGGCTAGTACTTTCATGTTTTAAAAAAAAAGTTTAAAAAATCAAAAAAAATCCAACCCTACATTTTTTCCCATGTTACCTGAAATATACCTACCGTAAAACCTCGCGTAGAAGCCGCGGCTTGTACGCGAATCAGAGCCAGCTTTCTTTTGATACCAAACATGCCTAAATGGGGTGCGGCTTATACGAGAGTTTTTAAAAGTGTAATACAGTACTAAATTAACAATTTTCATATACCCTATTAGGCTTATAGGATTTCCCAAATTTAGGGGTGCGGCTAATACGCGCGTTAGGCTTATATGCGAGGTTTTACAGTATTTATTTTTGGGGCCTTAAAGGGGTGTGGCTTATCCGGGAGACTTTACGGTAGCAGCGCCTTATTAGGGTGTGATGAGGGTAATTACTGCAGTAATGAGGTTAATAATCCCCCCCCCCCCCCCCGTGTACTGTACTGTACTCTGATGTAAGCCCACAGTCTACATACTCTACATATACATGCACCTATACTGGGTTTGCACCCAGCTTTATACCACTGCTGTAAACGTATTATTTTTCGCGCTGGACATATTTTGTCGGATTTTAAAATCTGCAAAAATATGTACAGAGTGAAAATTTATCCAATATAGTTCTGTAACTACCACATTTCAAATCCGCGAATTCAAATCCCAGCGAAATTGCATTTATTAGCAAATCCGCGAAAATATCTACGTTTACAGTATATCCCGGGTACTGCCTGTATCATGATGCAATCCTACCGTCTACGTGCAGCAATATACTGAATCACATCGCTATACAGGGGTACAATATTAAAGTTTTGCCAAACCTACGAATAAACATCTCTCCTGGGTTGGGACCCCCGCAGCCTATTTTTCAGTATGTCTGGTATCAAATTAAAGCTGTCACAGTAAGATTAAAGCTGGAATTCTTGTTGAAGTAGCAAAGTAAATGGAGATGGCAGCAAGTGATGTAAAAACCTCCAGGAATGGCTGTGGTTGTGGTTGATGTAACTGAGCACTGCCCCGTCAGGTGGCGGCACTGTGCTGAGTTACAACCCACTCCCCTTGGCCAACCACTCCCTCGCCCCCCCGCCCCACCCCCCAAATCCACCAACCCCCCCCCATGTTGTTAAAAAATGGCCACTCCCTTAATCTATCTACCCTGAGTCTCCTTGTCTGAGTTCTTGGAAAACACACCTACCCGGGAGTTCAACTTACTTTTGGTTTCCGTTTCGTTTCTTAATCCTAAGCGTTTTAAAATAACACAAGGATGGAATTCCTCTGGAATTCTCAAGACCCTCGTAAATCCTACTTCTGAACACACTGAGCTGCTCTCCGAAAAGTCCACAATGAGTGCAGCTCCGATTTTATAAAGGTAGAGTCTGAGCAAAGTCATATAAAAACTCGCTTGACTAACTTGACTTCAGGAGTTGACCAGTCAAATCCTGTACACCAGATCCTGTGCACAGCCTGGTAGGAAGTAACAGTCTGAATATAGCAGTTCCAATAGTCCTATTTTTTTGGAGCCAGTCTTAGGCCCCGACTCTATAAAAGTAGAGTCTGGGCAAACTCACATAAAAAAACTCGCTTGACTAACTTGTCTTCAGGAGTTGACCAACCAACTCCTATACACATGTAATAATCGAAATATAGCAGTTCGACCGGTCCCATTTGTGGCCCTTGTGGCAGAAAAAAGCGCTAGTTGAGCGAGTCTGCTCAGGCGTCTCCCTTTTTCCAAGGGGGGGAATCAAGTGCCGCAGCGCCATCTGCATTGAGTGGCTAGAGTGGGAACCACACACAGTCATTTACAACCATATTTTAAGCAGTTATTACACAAAAGCTATTCAAGTTTAAATTCTGTTGTATTTTTTCCTGGGAAGATTTACCCTTTTCCAAGTTACATTTCAATGTAGCATTATAAAGCTTCTATCGTCATCTCAATATGAGGGTTTCATTCATGGTCTCTCAATGCAATGCAAATGTACTGAGGGTAGGCTATATGACCATGGCCCTCTTGTAGCCCAGTAGTGCCACCTCAGGCCAATCATGTACATGTATACTAAAGACCTTCCAACAGGTTTGGACCACACTGGACTGTACAGTGTTGCCTGCTCCCTGCCCTGTTTGAGACTGCCGCTACTAGGCCGGTGCAGCTGTATATATGCTCCTCGATATAGAGGGCGACACGGCACTTGACTCCCCCCCTGCCCTTTTCCGGTACCACCACCACAGGGGAAGCAGCCTATTGACGATGTGTCAGTGCTGAAGGCTGGTAGTCAAGTGGGTCTGCAACAACCCCAGCAGCTCAGGGCCAGCAAATCGATAAGGTGCCGATAAGAGGGATTGGGAGGTGGGAGAAAGGGCTGGTCATGATGCATGAACGCAGCCCTTGCGAGTTACTAGCCGGGGCTGCGTTGATGTATCTTTTAGTGACATGCTGTCCTTACAGGGTTAAAGAGGAGCATAACTAAGACCTCAAGTCTAACTACCGGTAACATTAACCCATTCTTGTCTCCTGTTACAGAGTTTGCGGACCGGTGGGGGGAGGAGAAGGAGCCGGTTAAGGAAGGTGTCACCTTCTACCTGATACATGTACCTAAAGTATAACAGAGTTTAAGCATAGCTCTGGTTTGCTGATGTTGTCAAGCTTGCGATGCCTGACATAAATCAAAATTTTCGCAAAATGTACAGTGTGTTTTTTCATCCTGCGGAGAACCCTGATAACGAATATAACTACCGGCAATTGTCTCCCAGAGGTACTTGTATTTAATTTAAATAAGATTGTCTTAATTATCCCATTCTTGTCTTGTATCTTACAGAGTTTGCGGACCGGTGGGGGGAGGAGAAGGAGCCGGTTAAGGAGGGCGTCACCTTCTACCTGAAGCTGGTTGGCAGCACCCTCGTGGAGGAACTCACCGAGGACGGGGCGAGTTACGGAGACAGTATCAGCGCTGCAGCAGTACAGACCATTGTTAATATGGTGAGTGCTTTAACCCTTTAAGGGAGTGTTCATTTATTAGTTACAGGGGGGAGGTGGTGGGTTTGGGGGGGGGGGCGTAAAAAATTTAGCCCCTTTTTAGCGAAAAAGCCCGCGCTTTACTCTATTTCAAAGGGGGGTGGGTGAAAAAATGTTGGCGCCTTAGTGTGAAATCTCACCCCCCCCCTATAATTAATAAATGAACACTCCCTAAGGACCGCATCATGCCTTATTGCATCATGCCCTTGGTCGTCATGATGCATAAATGCAGCCCTGGCAAGTAGCTCGCCAGGTCTGCATTCATGCATCAACAGAGGACGGGGCCAGTTACGGAGACAGTATCAGCGCCGCAGTAGTACAGACCATCGTCAACATGGTGAGTGCTTTAACCCTTTAAGGACGGCATGTTGCTAAAAGATGACATTTATTGTCCTGAGCTCACCGGGGCTGCATTGCTGCATCATGCTGACCCTTCGGGACACAGGTTTTAACAAGACCTCAGCTTGGCGATTGAGGAGGCTATACAGGCTATCACAGGAAGGTGTGCAACTAAAAGTCTGCAGCCATCACTGGACCTGACAAATAGACTCTGCATACCAGTAGTGTTCACAGCAGTCCCTAGGTGGTGCGACGGCATACCCTAGGTTCATTCATTGGAACTACTGGTATGTAGAGTCTATGTCACGTCCAAGGATAGCTGCAGACTTTTAGGTGCACACCTTCCTATGATATCCTGTATAGCCTCCTCACTCGCCATTGAAGCTGAGTCTTGTTAAAACCTGTGCTTCGGGAGTGTCTAAGCCCCGTAGGGTCAGCATGATACTTGGATGCAGCACCGGGAAGTTACTCACCAAGGCTGCATTCATGCATCATGATGACCAAGGGTATGATGTATTAAGGCATCATGCTAACCTTAAAGGGTTAATGTACCATGCCCTTTGTCATCACGATGCACAAATGCAGCCCTCGACCTCGAAATGCAACGTTTTGATGAAAAATATGAGATGACAAATGTATTTATGGTTATGATAAGTGTGACAAGACAAGAAGTACAGTTGCTTGGAGACGAACAGACAAAAGATAACTAGCCAGAATAATTGAAACGTCAGAAATGTGAAAAAGTTATCACACATGTTCTAAATCAAGTTCTGGGGCGCATCACACTCAGTCTTTAGTGTGTGTGATACGTCCCAGCTTCAACTCGAGAAGTATGCTGTGCATGTGCCGTATGTAACTCAAAAAAAAAAAGGTTTCTCATTATCGCGCGCATCATAGAAATATCAGGTTTGGAGGGAAACTTCTTTTTTTTTGCAAATATTTGAAGAAAGACATTACAAATTGGTCGAAATTTCCATTTTCGGTATCAAATAGAAGCTAATACAGCACAGAGATGTAAGTGGTCGGGATTTCCCTAAAAATAGGGTTTTCAAAGATCTTTCCACTATTTAAAAAGACACCCAAAATAAATTTTCAGGAATTTTTTCGATACCCGACTTACATCTGTGTACAGCAAATAATGCAACTGTAACTTACATTTTTCTGATCCTGTTTCAGGCCAAGTTGAACGGTAAGAAGAAGTTACCCAAGATGGCGCTGACTGTGTCCACCCGGGGCATCCGGGTCCTCAACATGGCCACCAAGGAGGTCAAGGCTGACGTCACCATCTACAGGTAAGTAGACTAAGGGTCCTCAACATGGCCACCAAGGCTGACGTCACCATCTACAGGTAAGTAGACTAAGGGTCCTCAACATGGCCACCAAGGAGGTCAAGGCTGACGTCACCATCTACAGGTAAGTAGACTAAGGGTCCTCAACATGGCCACCAAGGAGGTCAAGGCTGACGTCACCATCTACAGGTAAGTAGACTAAGGGTCCTCAACATGGCCACCAAGGAGGTCAAGGCTGACGTCACCATCTACAGGTAAGTAGACTGAGGGGTCCTCAACATGGCCACCAAGGCTGACGTCACCATCTACAGGTAAGTAGACTAAGGGTCCTCAACATGGCCACCAAAAGGTCAAGGCTGACGTCACCATCTACAGGTAAGTAGACTGAGGGGTCCTCAACATGGCCACCAAGGAGGTCAAGGCTGACGTCACCATCTACAGGTAAGTAGACTGAGGGGTCCTCAACATGGCCACCAAGGAGGTCAAGGCTGACGTCACCATCTACAGGTAAGTAGACTGAAGGGGTCCTCAACATGGCCACCAAGGCTGACGTCACCATCTACAGGTAAGTAGACTGAGGGGTCCTCAACATGGCCACCAAGGCTGACGTCACCATCTACAGGTAAGTAGACTAAGGGTCCTCAACATGGCCACCAAGGCTGACGTCACCATCTACAGGTAAGTAGACTAAGGGTCCTCAACATGGCCACCAAGGCTGACGTCACCATCTACAGGTAAGTAGACTAAGGGTCCTCAACATGGCCACCAAGGCTGACGTCACCATCTACAGGTAAGTAGACTAAGGGTCCTCAACATGGCCACCAAGGCTGACGTCACCATCTACAGGTAAGTAGACTAAGGGTCCTCAACATGGCCACCAAGGAGGTTAAGGCTGACGTCACTATCTACAGGTAAGTAGACTAAGGGTCCTCAACATGGCCACCAAGGCTGACGTCACCATCTACAGGTAAGTAGACTAAGGGTCCTCAACATGGCCACCAAGGAGGTTAAGGCTGACGTCACTATCTACATGTAAGTAGACTGAGGGGTCCTCAACATGGCCACCAAGGAGGTCAAGGCTGATGTCACCATCTACAGGTAAGTAGACTGAGGGGTCCTCAACATGGCCACCAAGGAGGTCAAGGCTGATGTCACCATCTACAGGTAAGTAGACTGAGGGGTCCTCAACATGGCCGCCAAGGAGGTCAAGGCCGACGTCACTATATTCAGGTAGGGCCTAAAAAAATATTTAACCGTTTTCAACAAAAATAAAATGAAAAAATTTAAATGAAAAAAAAAGAGCATTTCAGTAGTAAAATACCAAAATAGGATAGACCCAAAAGAATAAGGTAAGTACCTCCGGTACCGTAAAACCCCAGTTAAATGCCGACCCTTTTTGGCTATTTGGGGCATACATCGGTTAATAAAATTTTCTCAAATTATACTATCATAATCTGTCAATTCTGTACATTTTTGTTTCCCCAATAAGAATTTTTTCAGGCATTGCATATGTTTGAATAAGCATGTGGTATTACCAAAATTATCAAAATCGATTAAAGATGCCGTGAAATATGTTTAGAATTTAGTCAGAATGGGCTTGGTAGGCTCCATGTGGAGGGTCGGAAGTTAAAATGACCCCAAAATTGGCCTATAGCATTTCTCAAGTTTGAATAGGGGGTCATTTATGACCGAGGTTTTAGGGTAGTCAACTTCCTTTAACTTTCCCTTCCCTTCCTCTATTGCAGAATAAGTTTCTGCACGGCTGACAAAGCACACGACAAAATCTTCGCTTACGTCGCTCGAAACACAGAAAACGAGACGATGGAGTGTCATGCCTTCCTCTGCCCCAAACGTAAAATAGCCCAAGCGGTGACCCTGACTGTGGCACAGGCCTTCAATGTGGCACAGGAGGAGTGGGAGGATAAGCAGCGGAAGGAAGAGCAGAATAAAAACACGGTCAGTTTATTCTCTCTTTTCTTCTTGTGATGAAACGGAAAAAAATTTACGCCGATTTTTGTGAATTTCTTCACAATTTTGGGTGTATCCCCAACTGACGGGCGATACTGCGGAGGCATGATTGAAGAAACTTAAGAGTTTTGAGTGGATCTCTGTATTTATTTCAGTTAATTATTGATTAACTTATATTTAAAGATAACATTTAAAGATTGAATTCATAGTCATTTTGGTGATGTCCCTAAGGAGTTTGAGTTGAGTTTTGGATATTTTTACTGCAAGACATCTCCGGTAACGAAGTTCTTGTAGTTTTTTCAATGTTTCTGTACATACTTAATTACTAAGGACCATATTATTGACCAACTACATATCAGTATAAGACAGTAGCTGTGAAGAACGAAATCTCGACAGGGATGTGCTAAAGGCCAATGATATACTTAACTAAAGTAATTTTATTTTTTCCACGTGAAATAAACTTTTTTTTGGTATTTCCCCACAGAGAGCATTGTCGGCACAAGCTAACTCGGACAAGACGTCGCCCAAACCCAACGGTACGTCAGCAAAACCAAACGGTACAACGACAAAACCCAACGGTAACGTCTTCACTAATGGCGGCCCTCGGCACCACACGGAGCAACGAGACATTGGCCTTATCAACTTTGACGACAGTCCGACGACGGAATCACCGCCGGTACCGCCACGACAAAATATATGCAGCAGTATGTAACATATTGTTGGTTTAGTATGAATGAGGTGTAGGATTAATAAGGTCATTGACAACGCTGCACATTATGTAGACGAAGTAAAAATGATGAGAACAAAGTTATACTTTCAACAAATAATAAAACAAGTGATCACGGTAGAAAAAAGTGTTCTGATACCATAATAACTATATTCAATATAGGTGGCAGAGAAATGGTATGGATCCTGTGTCTAATCAGTATGTAAGGTAGTCCTTTATTACATCATTTTAAAACTTACAAGTTTTGTTTAACACTATACTCTCGTATTTCAGTAGAATTCCTACAATCAAATACGAATTCAGCCCCACCAGTTCAAATGGTAAGAACAAGTTGAAAAACATTACTTGAAAAACTAGCTACTATTGATACAGTTCCGGTATATATGAAGAAATGTCAGTAGTTATACATAACATTTTGCTCTAGAATTACAATCAGAAAAGTACACTAGAATGTCTTTGACTTTAAAGCCATAACCTTGGTATCAGTTCAATAACCGAGACAGAAAAATATACAGTGTAAATAAAATATTTGGTGTAAATTCTTAAAATACACTTTTGGGGGAAAAGATTGCATTCGTTATACTAATTCTTTGTGTATACTTTCAGGGATTTGACGATAATTTTGTAGAAGAAGATGAATTTTCAAGGTAAGGCAGTTTCCGTTTAAATTTTAGATCAATTTATACGTCACATTAGATTTGAGTGCTCAAGTGACATTTCAAGACCCCTCAACCTGGCACAAGAGCAGAACAGTGTCCGTACTCGAAATTATTGATAGCCCATCCTAGTTGTTCAGATTTAAATTGGTTTTGATTAACTACTATTAGGGACGTGGTCCTAAAATATACTGATTCATCTACGAATATTTTGTCTAAAAACATACGTTCAAAGTTTCCGAGTTACCGTAAAACCCCGCCTTTAAGACGACCCCACCTACACATTGTCTCGTACAAAAAAACTTTGAGAATCAATTTCATTATAATATATTATATGAAAAAGCCGCCTTTAAGACGAGCCCATACTTCTACAAATCCGTCTTGTGGAGAAAAAATATCCCCAAAAAATAAAGGTGGCATTTTATGGTCCTTGATACATGCTCAAAAGTCTGAATTTGATAACAATTTCCATTTTCCCGTTGCTCAGTTTAGCGCAGTCGCGGAGTGGTCCCGTCAGCAGCACCAACAGCCCCTTTAGTCAGACCCTGGACGACCCTTTTGGCTCCAGCTTCTCTCCCTTCTCCAACCCTTTCCTCGGCCGCCGACTCCAAACCGGTCTCCGGGCGGAGGATTTAGACGAGGGCGTGGATGAACTCATGAACGGCCAGTCAGACCCGTGCCACCTCCAGCGACAACCGTCCATCGACGACCTGCTGTCGTTGTGACGGCTCTGCGGGCTGGTGACGGCGGCGGCTTTGTCGCGTCCCGTCATGGTCGTTGTCTTCAGCACGGTTAATCTCGAGATTCACGCGCCACCACTTGAAGAACGCAGCCTCACTTTGTAAACATGCTACTATAAACAAACACTCACTGCATCAATGTCTGTATTTAAGTGAAGTAAATGTGCTTAAAGGAGGACTTTAACCCATAAAGAGCCTATGTGGCAGTAATTCATCATGCCCTTGTTGTCATGATACATGAATGCAGCTCTAGCTAGTGCTTCATTTAAGTATCATGCTGAACTGATGGGGTTGAGACACTCCCGAAGGGTTGGCATTATGCACCAAAGCAGCACCGACGAGTCACAAGCCGGGGCTGCTTTGGTGCATCATGACAACAAATGTAGACATGCATCTTTAAAGTTATATTTAATTTAAGTAAATACCAATTAAAGCCACTGAAATGCCATTCATGATAATGACCTTCTCGTGACATTTACATGGCATTACTGATCTTAAAGTATTCATTTAACAGCATCTTAAACCTGCTTAAATGCAAATATCCATGTAATGTGTGTGAATGTTGGCATTAAAGCAAAGATTTGACTGCTTAAAGTCACACTTTAAGCAACTTTAATTCAAATTAATGTCATTTAAAGCTGCTTAAGTATCTGAATGACCTTACCATGACATTTACTGAACTTTAATCTGTATCCGTATTATGAGTTTGCTTGAATGCCAACGTTCATGCAGCATCGTGTAATCCATGTAACGTGCTAGTACACCGCAAACTGTCATACCCATGCGTAGGGACTGTGTTGCCTGCTACGAGTGGGAGCGCTTAGCATGTGCGTCATTTTGTCAAGAGGCTTCGCCTAAAGTGTTACGATATATCTCACCAGGGGCGCTTTGTTTCAATGCAAATTGAAATAGCGGGTACTTCTGAAAGTGTATCTCACACTGACACGAGACTTGTCGGTCGTGGCTTTAGGTTATAAAAGCTGTAAAATGACATAACTTGAGTATTTCATAGCGAATGTACATATATACGCCATATTGGCGAGTTGACATAGTTATGTTATATGTCACCTAGAAGCATAGATTCCTGCTTCTTCTTGTTGCTGGAATTCCTGAACTATAGTTTGTTAATTTGCAGAAAGTTGACCAAAAATGATAACATTACCCGCTTTTTGCAAATCGTCAAGTGACATTTCTGCAGGGTCGAGGGATAATTTTTGCTAACTGTGCTATCACGTCAAGAAGTGTATCTTATTATGGGGTCGGCTGTGTTGGAAAGAATTATTTCGATAGATATATGATCTATGACGGTTTCTATAACTAATGGTTTGTAATACACCGCGGCTAGTATTTTCAATTTAATCATATTTACCATTTCATTATGGCTTATGATAGCCTCTGATGCGTGCGGCAAGTCTGCCCTCTGTCGGTATTTGAGATACCGGGATATATATCCATTCAGCTAAATCTCTGCACTCCCACCTCACCTTATTCTGCACCTTTTTCTCAGTTCATGATTAGTTATATTTCTTTAGTTTCATGATTAGTTATATTTCTTGAGTTAATGATTCATTTTATTTATTACCAGAACAGTGAAGTTCTGTTATTAGTTTTTCCACTAAATATCGTGCAAACCGCAGTAACCACTTTTTTATTACCGGTACTCCTTTTAATGGGACGACAACTTACAATTGGAATTTCACAATATAGCACCTTCCGGTATATCGAGTCAAATCAATTATTTGATCAAACTGTGTATAAAGATATAGATCATCTATTTGAGGGTATGATTGGAAATTACTATTTTGTTTACCGGTACATATTTCCCTAATGGTCAAGCGGTTGATGATTTTGATTATACAAATGGGTAAAAGTCTATATTGGAACCAAAAATATATATGTAATAATATAACACCATGTTCATACTTCGAATTATAGTTTAATAAGAGAGATGGTGTTAGATACTTTGAGTTATGTTTCTACTTGACCTCACGGCGTAAAGTAGATGTATAGTTTAGTCCTGTTACTATGGTTACTATAAGACTACTTTTTACAGTTTACAAGTCTCTGGTTTTAAGACTCATAATCATCACTGTTTGTTCGGTAAATTGATGAATACAGACTCAAAGATCTTCTAGGTCAAGGACCTCTGGAACTCTTTTTTCATACTCATTCACAATGAAATAGATCTGGTAACATTTTACGTATTATTTTTGTATCGGCATCCCCTCCCCTCATGGCCTGTTCAGTGCTTATCGTAAAGTCTCGTGTATAAGTCGAACCCTCATATAAGCCTCTGATTTGTAACAGCGAGGCGAGTTACTCGCACGGTGCTTAACGACGGAGAACAACCTTGAACTCTGACCTTAGCGTGACCTTGATATGGGCTTGTTCCATCTCACACTCAGGAACAAACAAAGCTTCATTTAAGATAAAATCAAGTTGTGGTTTTTCTCATACATTAAGGACAGACAAAGAAAGTTTTGCATTGTATTTTGACACTTGTGCACCTGAAATAGTTTGCAGCCGAATTGTATTTAACAATTTAAAGGGCTGCATAGTGCTTTAATAGGGTGCCTAAGTCTCGCGATAAAATGTTGGCGTAATTTTTTCTCCCTCTTTACCTGAAAAAATGTAGGGTAGCCTATACTGGTCCTAGATCTGAAATATTAAGGCTCAACTTCCTGATTTTAGTGGAGATCTCTGGATACAAAAATGTATTCTTCAAGCTTGTGGGCGATAAAATGTGTTGCCAAGAAGAGCACGGAAGACAGCGATCTCGTGATAGGACTTGGGCACCCTATGTGTCATGCCCTTTTATCGTCATGATGCATGATGACCGTACAGGGTTGATACACTCCCAAAGGGTAATAATGATGCACAAACGAAGTGCCAGCGATTTACCCACTGGTGCTGCATTGTTGCATCATGATGACAAATGTTGCTATAACGCAACATGTCTTCCATAACGGGATATTATTAAGGAATAAGAAATAAGATGGTCAAATTGGGTACACCACTAGCTCACAACTCAATACTATTAAGCTCAAAGGTATAACCCGCATCTCGCCTATAACCCGCACCTAGACTCTGTGGAAACCCTATAACCCGCTCCCCATGTCTGAAAATTGCTACTTTAGTATTGTACTATACTTCCAAAAAAACTTGTATAACCCGCACCCCCAACTTCCTAAGTGTGTATAAGCCGCAGCTGGGGTTTGTTTCACGTATAACCCGCGGGTTATACTGGGAATTTTCAGGATTGGTATGATTGTTTTCTGATAAAATCGGAGGAAATGTGTCTATGAGGTGCTTCTGGGTTCTCAAATATTCACTTCCAATATACAAAATATGCTTGTATTGTTAGCCCTAAAGAAACCAGTGTCGAGCTTTGGACATCTACCGTAGTGCTTTTATAATATGGGAACATAGTTAGCCAGGTGGTCATTTCACATAACTATAACGTCTACTGTAAGTGTTTCCCATCTTTATGCTGTTTTGTTATACTTGTACTTCACTTGCCAATCGAATAGTGCTTGATTGATATATAACATTGAACCTCAGTGGAAAATTATATGTTTTGTATGATTCACATATATCTATATTTATCTGAAACATGTACACTTGGGGCTTGGAGTGATTTCTCTGTATTCTCGAGATTATAAAAGGCAGGGCATCCAAGATTTCTTCCGAGTAATAGATGTGAGCACAAAAAATGAGTTATCTGGACTATTTAACCTAGTCGTGTATGTGAGTCATGATTTAAGCACAATGCAAAACGGTGGGATGTATGATATGAAAATGGTGTCGACTTTGTCTTGTCTTGTTCAGCGTCTTTATATCCTGTCAAACAGCACAACGTCTATTCGCTCAATATCGCATGCGACAAGCCATTTGTGACCTGCTTTAACTAAATGGGTCTGAAGTTGCACTTTGAAGAGCCTAACTATGGGCTGTTTAAGTAGTATAGGGGAGAAAAGATGTAATTTCAAAAGTATTAAAAAAAACATCGATCTTGGCCAATATACTACTTATCACATACCAAATGAAAGCTCCTGATGAGCTGTAAACGAATATGGTAATATTAAAACATTTTGATAATAAGTGCTACTTTCGACCCGTTTTGTGAAAACGGGTCACATTTTGTTATGGAAAGAATGTCAAATGTCACTGTGACATTGCTGTCTGTATGTGAATGGTTCAGACTGCGCTTACCGTAAAAGCTTGTGTATAAACGTACCTCGCATATTAGCCGTGCTCTTAACGTGGACAAATTATATAAGCCGCACAGGGGTTCTGAAAATAGCTGATTTAGTACTGTACTATTCTTTAAAAAACTCTTGTATAAGCAGCGCCCTATGTGAACATGTTTAGTATCAAAAGAAAGCTGAGTCTGACTTGCGTACGAGCCGTGGCTTTAACGCCAGTTTTTGCGTAGCACAAACCGTACGGTCATGTATTGTAGGTGTACTTTATTCCGCGGGGTATTATTTTCCGTGTCATGTACATGCTGCATATGAGGCGTATGTACCAATACAGGCTCTCTGTTGGGACCATTGGTGGGTTTAAACCTTTTGTGCTATCTCAATGACGGAATCAAAAAAAGTTAACCCAAATATGATCGTATCGCATGACATTTAATGTAGATATTGTGTAACAGAGAATCTCCTGTGTACTCACCCCAGGAGTGTATCACTTCAGGAGTGTATCGACTCAATACGGTCGGCATGATGCATAAATGCAGCACTGTCAAGTCACTAGCAAGCTGCATCATAACAAAAATGCCGCGAATATGACTTGAGTTATCAACACGGGTGTCAATCGACCAATTGATTCTCACTTTAAATACAACGGCACAAAAGCGTAAAAAGCCCGCGCCTGCCCCTCCGCGCTCCGTAGTCTGCTAGGTGGATGCTTTAACACTGTAATATTTAATGGTGCTGACACTGATGCATAAACACCCATGGTGAAATTATTATTTTTCTTAATCAAAAATGCTCACTGTGTGAAAATGTGGATGGAAAATATGACCATGCATATGTATATGAAAGTAAATGAATTTTTTGAAACATGAATATATATGTTATATGTCAAAAGGATTAAATTACCAGCCATCTTATGATATATTACATGAATCAATATAGAGCTACCATAGATAAGGTTTAAAAAAGAGGTGAATAATTGTTTCATATTTTGAGATTGACGCTTATGCAATGCATTCTGAATTGATGCTGATATAATGAAATGCTGCAATGAATTAGTCGTGGAACATTCGCTTACTTTTCATTACAATTAACAAAATATTTAAGTAAAACGCTGAGCCAATACAATATGAGATTTATGTGTACTAGCTATTTTAAAGTAAGTATTTGATGTTTTATAAAATATGTCTTTCCACTGCGCAATTTGTATTATTACTGTATAAAAGATGTGTGCGTAAAACACAATTAAATGACATTACACTCATTTGTCACAACTTCCTTATAAATTATACAATGTCCCTCTCTTTATAGTCTTCACTCAGACCTATAAACGGGCTAGAATAAACCAGAAATGTCATTTTCCCTACGTTTGCAGGAATTCCAAATTTTCGCTGGAATTTCTGTATTAAATTATATTCGTTTCATACAAGAAATGGACCAAACTGAAAGATTTCCTCATTTTTGTCGATTGATTGAGTGGTATCTCTGATATTAAACAAAATGTCACACTTTTATTTCACACTAATATAGGAATATTCTGTTGACCCTTTAAGAACGGATGTCACTAAAAGATGACATTTGTTGTCATGATGCACCAATGCAGCCCAGGCGAGTAACTCTGGTGCATCATGCCAATCCTCCGGGAGTGTCCTAACACTATAGGGTCGGTATGATGATTGAATGTAGCACTGGCGAGTTACTCACGACCAAGGGCATGATGCATTATGGCAATACACTGTCCTTAAAGGGTTAAAATTAAGGTTCTGTGTCAAAACCTCTTCATCTATTTATGATAAGTTTCTGTTCTGTGGCGGAGTATCCAAGCCTATTCATGTATTTGTTGCAGATATTAATTCACCATTACCATCATCCAGTTTTGTTTTATCTCGCTCGCTCGCTGTAATTACCGGTCCCAGTGTCTGTCCAGTCAAGAGCTAATTGTTACTCCTACAAGTATTTTTGTTGATCAAATGTGATTCAGAAATAAATGTTATTAAAATTGCAACATTCAAGTTTCTTTCTTTCTGTACTATTGATAGCGATGATTATTTGAGCCATGAAGCTTTTGAAGGCTGCATGATTAAATATTATCTTTGTCTTTGTCAGAACTATTTTGAATTTGTATTTGTCTGAATAAATGAATGTATAATTATGTGTAGGTAGCCATAGACGGTAATGTGGAGCACTCAATTTTAATTTAATGGCTTTTTATTTGAATGAAGCCATGTTTAGCAGAGACTGTCTTTCACTATAATACCAGAGCTGCCGGAGATATTGGCGCGGGAAAATCGTGGAGACAGCGTTCGTCTGCCCTACTATACTGCATGGCGGGAATGTCATAGCATATCGCAAATAGGGTCGTAGTGGCGTAATATTTTCAATCTCCAACTGTGAGTCCAAGGTAGAACTTATGATGGGGCCAGCTTGGGGCACAGTGTATCGCTGAGTAGCGACCTGTTTTACTGGTATGTGTAATTATTATGAGAAAACAATAACTAGTGTCAGCCACGTCAAGTCTTATTTAATAAATCATTGAACAAAGACTTGTATTCCACACAAAACCAGACAAGTTAAAATTTGATTAATAACATTTTATTAGGGATTTTGTTACATCGAGAAGTGGGACGGGGCTGAATTAAAGTCGCGTCTTATTTAGTGAGACTTCTTCATCCGATGGTCTAATAAATCAACAACATGGTATCAGAATGATATTCAATTATCTTACATAAATACAATTATGTACAGTCAATTCTGAACACTTGGTAATGAATTGATAATCCTATGTCAAACAGATTAATGGCAGTATAAGACCCACTGATATAACTTAGAACTCCTCAGATGTGTTCATATATATGTCAAATGCACCAGAAATTCTTTTAGGACAATTCAATATTTATTGACGTCAAGTTTTAATACACTTATTCGTTTTTCCATTGGACTCGGCGGTAAATATACCATGATATGTGTAAACATAGATTTTCCATGGAAATTATAAATGGCAAGTTTAGACATTTGTGCATAACTACATGGAATTTTGAATTAAGTAAATAAATATTATAATGGTAGACTAGCAAAGAATATGACAAAAATATCACACAAAATATCACAAGATAAGCAAGTAAAATAAGCTTTATGTATCCAATAGCAGCAGTGCAGTCATTTGACACTTAATTAAGTAAGAAGCCTCACACCCGGACGACAGGACAAGGGCTTTCCAAAGCATTTTGAATTGTGGCACTAGGACAATTTTAAGTGCAAAAGAGAATTATCGCATGAGAGTCAAAAATAAGAAATTGGATATGGCTAAGGCCAAAAATAAGGTAGGGTAGGGTAGGTCGGATTTTTTTATTGAATTTTTTTTTACATTGGCCTGAAATACTCTGAAATTAAAAAAAAAAATTTCCAAATTGGATAACAATTTCTAAGGTCGGCCCTCTTTTGCTAGGTAGGGTCGGGGCACCTGAAACAAACCTTTTTTTTCTTTTGGGCCTAATTATGGGGTTAGAGTCCCAGTTGTCGGCAGACCTTGTGCCTGGACACTGTAATCCTATGGGATCGCCCTTCTGACCTCATACTGGCCATAGATAACATAAGATCCCCCCCCCTCCTCTAGATATTACACTGTTACATTTCTTGGAGCAATTTAAGTAGAGTTAAAACTAGGACAATTTTAAGTGACTTTTAATTTTAAAAAATTTTGCCAATTTTTTTAATGAAAAATGATAAAATTGGACAAAAACTGTCATATTTGGTATCAAGTTAAAGCTAATAATGCCAGCAATGCAATGGTAAAGAGATAACTAACATTTTCTCCACTTTTAAAATCAATTAATTCTTAACCAATGAAGTGTGAATATTGATCACAAAAAACATAAATCATACTACATTGCTTGCAAGTAAAAAAAATTAAATTCTCAGACCTTGGTGCTGAGAAACCACTTTTTTTGAGTGGCCAAATTGAGTGTTTAGACCCCCAGTTGGCGGCGGACCCTGTGCCTGGACACAGTAAGGTCATATGATTAGATCCTTTGGAATCGCCTTTCTGATCTTATACTGGCGATATACCCCCCTCCTCTAGATATTACACTGTTACATTGCTTGGAACAATTTAAGTAAAATCTAAAATTTGGCAATAAATTGGTTAGGCCCTATAGCTAATTAAGTGATCTACATGGGTAAAAATCGGCTAGCGCTGTTTAAAAAATCGACAGACACAGGAATATTAGGGTTAAAAATCGACTCACAGGGATTTTTCTCTAAGCTCTTATATGGCTAAAAATCGACACGATGATACGGTCCTTCTGCTAAAAATCGACACAGTGACATGGTCAATATTGTGGGTACTCATGTAGAGGCACAATTGAGTGTTTAGATGCCGAGTTGGCGGCGGACCCTGTGCCTGGAGGCGGCGTGTTGGAGGTGCCAGTCGTGGTGCCTGGAGGGGACCCGGTTAGCGCCATCTACTTCCTGGTGCTGTACCTGGGGGGTACCCTCACCGTCCAGTCTGCAATAACATGAATATCAATTTTAGAACAAGATTTTAGAACAAAATATTCTCGGGAGGGGGGGGGGGATCAGACGTTGTAGCAGGCGTTTCGGAAGCAGCATGACTTTGGAGGGGGGAGGGCGGTAAAGCAAACAAAGTTCAAAAGATACTTTGCCCCGCCCCCCATTTCTAGGATTGGCGGCTCCCCCTTGTTCCGACACCTCTGCTTTGTAGAATAGCAATGCGCTGGCCTTTTTTTTCTCAAAACTGGTGGAATTTTATTTTACCCCCCCCTCACATGAGAGGTCTAAATTCTTTTTCTTTTTTTAATAATATATAATATAGTGAAATCTCGTTATGAGGAGGAGCTCTTTGTAAGGCAGATTTGCTCCTGATAACCAATATTCCTTATGGCCAATCAATGTATATGTATATGCGCCCTGGTATTATCATTTATACATTGGAAAAGACACAAATTGCTAATTTGGTACTGTACTATACATGTACTTGTAAAAACTCTTGCATAAGCCGCACCCTATATAGGCATGTTTAGTATCAAAAGAAAGCTGAGTCTGACTCGAGTACAAGCCGCGGCTTCTACGCCAGGTTTTACAATGAATATTTTGAACTTGAGCTTGAACTTACCCTGGCTGCCGTCTGAGTGGGTACCCGGGCTTCACGCAGTACTCCGGGAGGTCGAACACGCTCTCGTCCTGCACACCTTCCTTCATGTCAGAGAAGGTCTCAGTCGCCGTCAGACTCTGACCTACAGAATGGACACATTGTGTGGGTATACAGTATGTACATATTGTAACGGTCGCGGAAAAATCATCTGGAGAAAGCGGGACTCGAACCCACGACCCTCAGATCATGTAACCCACTGCTCTACCAACTGAGCTACTTCCCCGTCTGACAATCTGACCGTGCTGTACGTTACTGGATTGGTATGGTACAGAGGGGAGCCGGATTACCCAAGTGATATTGAGGGCTTATCACCATGGCACGGGGAATCAGGCAGCTACAATATTTAATAAAATTTGTAGAGAGAGTACCAGGATTGAGTCGCGAATCGACAAATAGACTCACGACTCACCAGAATGACTTAATAATTCCTCCATTGACTTGAATAGCTTTTGTGTAATAACTGCTTAAAATATGGTTGTAAATGACTGTGTGTGGTTCCCACTCTAGCCACTCAATGCGGATGGCGCTGCGGCACTTGATTCTCCCCCTTGTCTATATTACAGTGGACTTACCATTGACGAGGGCCTTAATGTGAACAGACATGAGCATGCATGTATCCCGACTCAGGTAGACCTCCACGCGCGCCTGCCCCTCTCCCTCCTTCACCTCGGCCTCCCACACCTGTGCCGGAACGCCCCCCAGCATCGCCTCCCTAACGTGCAGGGAGGTGTTCTTAGGGACCGTCCCCGGGAGCAGGGGGGCGTTCAGAAACTGCTTCACGCATTGCCGAGGTTCGGGAGCAGCGAAGTAGGCGGTGGTTTTCTTGTTGGTTTCTCTCATGATTATGTTGACTTTGGTCAGCTGACCACGAGAGTAGAGTGTCTCAAAGACGGCAGCCCTGTGAATATTTAAAGAAAAACGTATAAGTATTAAGGTGAGGTTCCACTAACCGATTTTATTCACAAAGCGGTGATATTCTCACGATTCTGACGATGGGGCTCCACTACCCGATTTTTTGGGTAATTCTCACGAGCCGATCATACAGGTCTATATAGTTTGTTCAGGCATAAACAATGGCCTGTAGAAATCTATATGGCCGATTAAGCCATTCATTTCCTGTTGTATAAATTGTGCATAATTCGGTTTACAGATCATGCAAATGAAAACCAAAATACAGTAAAATCTCGTTATAAGGAGCACCTTTTGGCAAGGCAAATTTGCTCCTTGTAACCAACCTTCCTTGTAACCGATTTTGCTTAAGCTCCCCTCAGCCCCCCCCCCCCCCTCCCCCCCCTCCCGCTCAGAAAAGTCCGTACCTGCACAGTGCCGGTCATGTCAAGTAGGATGTCCTGACACAGCCCCTGCCTCCCCCTGCCCCCTCATAAGGGAGAATGCGCTCAAACTGCCCCCCCCCCCCCCCCCCTCCGACCTCACTCCTCACAGGTCCGGCCATATCAAAATGAGGTGGGGGGGGCTCTTATGCCAGCCATATCAAAGGGGGAATGAGCTCAAATTGCCCCCCCCCCCCCCCCACGACCTCTCTCCTCACAGGACCGGCCATATCAAAGGGGGGGGGGGGAGGCGGGGGGGGGGGGGGGTGTTAGGGCGACTTTTGCCACCTCCCTGATGCCCTGGTCGCTGTAGCACGTGAGCAACGTTATGTGGAGCATTAGTATGATGCTAAATATACCCCTTCTCAGTGAAAAAGTGCTCCTTATAAACGATTTTTGATGAGAATTGCTCCTTATATCAGGGATTTTTTACTATAGTAAAGTATGGGAAAAGAATTGGCAGGGCAAATTTGCTCCTTATAACCGTCTGCTCCTTATATCCGTCCTCCTTATAACGAGATTCTACTGTAGTTTGATATGAGATCGGGAGTCCAATGGAGACCAGGCTGCCTCAAGAATGACTCCCCTCTCTAAGGGAGCCCTGACTGCCTAAGGCCAAAAAAAAGAGGTTTGTTTCAGGTCACCCGACCGACCCTATCAAAACAGGAACGACCCTACGTTTTTTTTATGCAATTTTGAAGAAATTACTGTATTTTTACCCTTTTTCGGTCAATTTTTGGGTTTTCGGACCGGCCGGCTGGTATTTTCATGTTCAAGGTGGGTCGCTACCCTTTGATCAAAGTTAACAGAACGTCTTTATTTATTTTCTATGGACAGTCTGAATCATATAGAATCGGAAAATGAAAAGAAAAATGGGGGGTCCCGACCTACTTTTTTAGATACAGAATTTTGAAAAAATTAAAGTATTTTAATTTTTCTCTAAAAATGAGAAAAAATGTGAAAACTTAATTAATTTTTTAAATATCAACCATTATGCACAGAAATGTAAAACTTCAAATTTGAAATGCCTATATGTTTCACTTTACTGCGAAAATAATTTTACAGTTGTATACCATGGCATTCTGGGTAAAAATATAATGTTTCTGGAAAAAATAGGAATAAATTGCTATTTTAACTCTCTTAGAAAATAGTTCAGATCATTTGCTAACATATGGAAGTGATTTTGATAGGGGGTCCCAGGCATATTTCTAGGTTTTTTGGCCTTTGAAGTTAAAAAATATAGCAAAATCGGTCTTAATCTTACATTTAAAGCTAGAAATAAAATGTAAAACGGCTAGAATCAGGATAGAAGATGGCTACAATTTATACCCTTAGTTATTTTAAGTAGCTTAATGAGATCTATATCATTCTAGATAATGCTTTATTGGTAAATAGTTTCAAAATTCTAACTTTTGATATAAATAGCAAATATCATGGGCTACAAATATATCAAATATTCAATGTCAAATAAAACGGTCAATTTTGTTCGAAACCTCCCAATTTTTGATCATAGCTTAGTCAGCATGTATATGTATCAGATTATTTAATATTAGCTCATTCTGATACATTTCAGCTATATGCGCAGATACCTGCGCAGTGGGTCCATATTCAAGAGGTAGCGACCCACCTTAAAACAAAAGTTTAAAAAAAGAAGAAAATCCGACCTACCGACCGTACACTTTCTGCCCATGTTACCTGAATCAAACCTTTTTTCTTTTGGCCTAAGGCAACCAAGGTGACTCGCTGCATGGCTAACCTAAGGAAGTCACCACTAGACTATAAGAAGATAAGACAAATAGGACAAGTAGGGAGATAAAAGAAACAAATGGGCCTACGTCAAAAGGGAACAGAGAAAGAATTAACATGTGAATTACGAACAGAAAATATGTAACGAGTTGGACTTTATAGCTCAGATAGCAGGGGAGAGAGGAAAGAAGAAACTTGATCTGTCAATAAGCTCTGCTTAAGTTAAATTCAATTCACTCACCTTCCATTGGTGGCGTCTACATGAACTGTCCCAGTCCCAAAGGCCTGCTGCGTGTTTCCGAAATGCCCCGCGGTCTTCACGTTTATCTTGAACTGTCCTTCAAACTTCTGTGGCATGGTACACTTCTGTACCCCAGGGGCCTCTACCACCTCCTCCCCAGTCACCACAGACAGGAGGCCCAGCAGGGGGAGCAGGAGGAGGAGGGTAGTCAGTAGCAGCTTCATAGTTTCTCTGTATATTGAGGTTCTTCTGTACTAAGTGTAGCGTCCTCAGGTGCGTCTTTGCTGCGTCTTAAGAGCGTCTCAGGAGCGTTTTAGGAGCGTCTTGAGGTGCAGATGGGTGTGTGATACAAGCTCCTTGTGCGTCTGTGCTTATATAGGGGCCCACCAGGCGGGAGGGGGCAATGGTGTAATAGAAAGTAACGCAGAGAATGCATGAGGTAGGCGCTATAATTATTTCTAAAATCAATAGGATATAGATAAGTAATTTGTCATGATATGTAGGCCGCCATCTTGTCACCCAATATATACCTTCCTGGTGCACGCTATACTGGTGCTTCCGGAGAACACCTCACGGCTAGTTTTATCTAACCCTTTAAGGGCAGCAGAGTGATTTAATGCACCAAGCCCTCTGCCGTCATGATGCATGAATGAATGCAGACCTCGTGAGTAACTCGCCAGTGCTGTATTCATGCATAATCTGAACTACAGGGTTGATACACTCCCGAGGGTTCAGCATGATGCACCAATTCAGTGCTGGTGAGTTACTCACCGACGCTGTGTGGTGCATCATGATGAAAAAAATGAACATTGTCATCAGAGCATCATGCCACCTTTAGTTGGTTGAGGACAAGAGAGAGAAACATATACAAAATCTATTTTAATTCGCTTCTTTGTCACTTGGCGATTTAGGGAATGTTTATCTATTAATTATAGCGGGGGTGGTGAGATTTAGCGTGGAGGTGCAAACCTTTTTTACCCCCCCCCCCCAACTCCCCCTCGGGGGCCCGTGGAATATTTTGCACCCCTCCCTCGCTGAAGGCAGCAAAAGATTTTCGCCCCCCCCCTTTGAACTATAGTAACACGCAGGCTTTTTTTTTTGCTAAAATGGCGCATCATTTTGTTATGCCTCCCCTCCCCCCCCCCCAGGAGGGGTCGGACATTTTTACCCCTCCCCCTCCTGTAACTCCCTTAGGGAGTGTTCATTTATTAATTACAGGGGGGGGGGTGAGATTTCGCGCGGAGGGGCGAATTTACGCGAATTTACGCCCCCCCCCCCTTCAAGAGCGCATGGAATGTTTCGTGCCCCCCCTCGCCAAAGGCGACGAAAACTTTTCGCCACCCCCTTTGAACTATAGTAACGCGCGGGCTTTTTTGCTAAAAAGGGGCTTACATTTTTACGCCCCCCCCTCAAGAGGGGTCAGAATTTTTTACGCCCCCCCCCCTCGGGAGGGGTCGGAAATTTTTACACCCCCCCCCAAACCCACCACCCCCCGCTGTAACTAATTAATGAACACTCCCTTGGTGTGGCCAGTACACCCCTATAGCACTGACTGTGTCAGTGGTTGTTCTGGTATAATATTTTGTTGGACAGGAAACGCACCGAAGGGCATGCAGAGCTGATCTCACGTGAAGTGGTTATGTACGGGAAATCACCTGGCACTATGAGTAAGGCCACGTCAGTCGAAGATAAAGAAAGATATTTTGATATGTAGGGTTCAATTAAGTTATCGTTAACCCTTGAAGGGCCGCATGTCGCCTAAAAGTAACTTTTGTCATTTGTCAGCAGGAGACCAAAAAAAAAGGTTTGTTTCAGGTCACCTGACCGAGCCTATCAAAACCTTTTTATGCAACCTCTTTTTTGTTGTTGTCAATTTTAGGTTTACAAAGATTTGGAAAAAATCTCCACATCCTTTTTTACGCATTCTTAGTCAGTTTTAGGGTATGTAGAGGGGCTGGCTACTAAAAAAAAAAGTCTGACCTACCGACCCTAGACTTTCTTCCCATGTTACCTGAAACAAACCTCTTTTTTTCAATTTGGCCTGATGTACCAATGCGGTGACGGCGGTACTGCATTAGTGCATCACGCAAATCCTTCTGGAGTGTATCCACCCCTTAGGGTCGGCATGATGCTTGAATGCAGCCCTGGCGAGTTGCTCACCAGGGCTGCATTCATGCATCATGACGAGCAAAGGCATGATGCACAAGCATTAATGCACTATTTTGTCACTTGAATGATTAACCCTTTACAAACCGTATACTAGTAATACTCTTCAGAATATGAATACTGGTGTAGCAATTAATATAAACTATTCAGGGAACATACAGGTTTTTAAATAAGAGCTTAAATCCTAGATCTATGAAATTTGTATTTCTTTATTTTCTTTGACCATTTAATTGCCTCACAGTGCATTGTACCATTTATCGTCATGATGTATGAATGCAGCCCTGGTGACCCTAAGGGGTTGATACACTCCCGAAGGTTCGGCCTGTCCCATGAATACTACCCTGATATGAAGCTTCCCCAGGTGTAATTTAAAAAACAACAACTAGGATTTAAGGTGTAAAAGGTATTCCAGTATTTTATTCATTTGACACTCATGTCTTTATTTGCACACAACTACTTTAAAATCATATTGATATAACCTACTTCATATATTAAGTTAAGATCCTAAATCCCCTATATATACAGATTCAAATATCAAAGCGTTTCTGACACCTATAACACATGCCAAGTACTTTTTTGTTTTGTATCTATCATCTAATATTTTGCATCTATCTACTGGCCTTCATGATTATATATAAACGATTATATATGTATGTTCACGCAGATAGTCCATTGTATACGCTAACAATTTGCTAAAGATATTCAACAAGTGAGTGTAGGTGTGGGTATATAAAAAAACATTAAGAGGTCAACAAAAAAAGAGAATGGGGAGGGAAACAGAGGGGGAGGTAGACAGACAGACAGGGAAGGATAAAGAGGGAATGACAAACATACAGAGTGAGATACAGACTTGAGGAAAGACAGACAGACAGACAGACAGAGAGGGAGACAGACAGAGAGAGGAAGAGACAGACAGACAGACCGAGGGAACGACAGACATACAGAAGGAGAGACAGTCAGACAGAGGGAGAGACAGACAGAGAGAGGAAGAGACAGACAGACAGACCGAGGGAACGACAGACATACAGAAGGAGAGACAGTCAGACAGAGGGAGAGACAGATAGAGGAAGAGGTAGACAGAGCCAGAGACAGACAGACAGAGACAGCCAGAGACAGCCAGATAGAGGCAGACAGACAGAGTGACAGAGAGGGGTGAGACAGGCTGGCAGTGGGTGAGATAATGGGTATCGACCCCTAAAATCGACATGGCGACATGGCCATTTCTTAAAATCGACATGGCGACATGGCCATTTCTTAAAATCGACATGGGACATGGCCAGTTAAGTGACATGTGACATGGGCATTTCTTAAAATCGACATACGACATGGGGCTTAGTGACATGAACAAAAAATTCTCATTTAGTGTAAACATCAAATATCTAACTCTTTCTTCAAATTTCGTCCTTGTGAGTAGTCAAATTCCAAAAATTTCCTGGGGCCACAGGCCCCAAGAGCCCCATTCAGAACTCTTTTTAAATTACAGTGCCTCTACATTTCTACTCTTAGTGACACAAGCGACCTGGCTTTTTCCTTAGTGACATGTGACACGGCCATTTCTTAAAATCGACATGCGACACGAGGACCCCCCCATCTACCCCTCCGAGATAGGCAGAGGGGGGAGAGACAGACCGAGGGACAGCGGGAGAGACAGACAGCACAAGCGACAGACAGAGAGAGGGGGAGACAAAGAGGGGGAGGGACAGACATGGGGAGAGATAGATAGATAGATAGATATATGGATAGATATATATATAGAGGGAGAGACAGACGGAATGGGAAATGGAAGGGAGGGCGGAGGGAGGGAGAAATGTAAAACTCAGCTATGGAAGGAGGGAAGCAGTAAAGGGCTAAACGCACCCTAATGACACGTATGGAATACATAAGTCTATGTTTACGTCTACATTAATCAAACAATCAATATTTACTAATGTAATCTGACTGTTATCTCCTGCTACCATGGACCACAATCAGCACAGTGTTTACCTGGATACCTCTCAGTGACGTGTGTGGCAAGCCATTTGTTCACCTCCGATATCGGAGTTTCTAATTTCGATATAGGAGTTCGTAATTCTGTTATCAAAGTTTCTAACTCCAATATCGTAGTTTATTACTCCGATATCGAAGATTCTAACTCCGATATCAGAGTTTATTACTCCGATATCGAAGTTTTAAACTCTAATTTCAAAGTTTTAAACTCTGATATTGAAATTAGAAACTCCGATATCGGGGGTTAACATATGGCTTGCCATAGGCGTGCCCACACACCGACACCAGCATTTGATAAATGGAACCACGTATCACCTGCGTGCAAAGCAATGCCAAATAAGGGTGTTTTCCTATTCACTTTCAATATGCTCGGATTTCCAAATAAGGAGTCGTTTTCTCACACAAACTCTGTGAACTTTAAATATGGGGGTCGTTTTTTTCCTCAAGGTCCTTCATGGATTTTGAGATATGGGATCATTATGGGGTGTTTTTAGATCCCTACAAATACCAGTTTTTTTCCCCTGGAATGAGGGTTGAACTTTGTTCCATGGAGAAGGAGGTCCTTTTAAGCCTGAGAACGCAGGTAGAGTCTCCTTTATTTAGATACTGGGTACAGGGACCCATGAATCCACAAACATATCCACCACGGGAGTGGTTATGGACACGTAATGCTGATACCAACTTAATTAACTTCATGGTTTAACCCTTTAAGAACGGCATTATATCTTAATGCATCATACCCTTAGTCATCATAAATCATGAATGCAGCCCTGGCGAGTAACTCGCCAGGGCTGCATTCATGCATCATACTGACACTTAGGGGACTGAGACACTCCTGAAAGGTCGGCATGATGCGCCAATACAGCACCAGTGAGTTATTCGCCGGGGCTGCATTAGTGCATCATGATAACCAAGGGTATGATGCATTAAAGCATGATGCCGTCCTTAAAGGTTTAAAGGTCACATAGTACGTTATGTTTGCTGCCCTTTAGGGAGTGTTCATTTATTAATTACAGGGGGGGTGGTGAGTTTCGCGCGGAGGGACAACTTTTTTTTATGCCCCCCCTCCTCGAGAGCGCGTGGAACATTTCTCGCCGAAGGCGCCGTAAAATTTTCGCCCCCCCCTTTGAACTATAGTAACGCGCAGGCTTTTTTTTCTAAAAAGGGGCTTAAATTTTTATGTCACCCCCTCAAGAGCGGTCAGAATTTTTTACGCCCCCCCCTCAGGAGGGGTCGGAAATTTTCACGCCTGCGGCCCCTCCTGCATTCAAGAATCATGCCAACCCTTCGAGAATGCATCAGCACCTTTAGGGGGTGAAATCCCCCCCCCCGTCCCCCCAGGGTAACTAATAAATGAACACTCCCTTAAGGTCAGCATGTTTGAATGCTGCCCTGGCGAGTAGACCCCCCCCCCCCCCATGGCTGCATTTATGCATCATTTAGACGACAAAGTGTAGAGCAGTTCAATGCATAATGCTGCACTCTGGTGCATCATGCAATTCTTCCATGCATATTTATGGCCAACACCATACAATCTTATTTCAAATGTATCTCAAAACCTAGCTGGGGACCTCCCGATCCCCCACCCCAGGTATTTGGCGTGGACATGTAATTGAGGCACATGTGGTAAGAATCTGGGAAATATTTGATTACTTTTCAACCATGGGGACCACCCATCTTAATACCTTCGACATTATCTTTGATCTTCAAAGTATGAACATATTAAATACAGACACAATATTTATTATGATTGAAAACATTTTAATTATTTTCACCTGAAATGGTAGCACCGGTATAACATATACAAACAAAGTAATGACATGGTATTTGATCACTGATATCTAGGTAGGAATCTAACAATGACTAGAAGGCTGTGTCTCACGAACTTGGGCCAATGTTTTCGTCTCTGACCGGGTGCCATCTCTGACCGGGTGCCATCTCTGACTGGGTGCCATCTCTGACCAGCCTGAATGGAAACGGTTTATATAGGGCAGTCAGAGATGGCACCCGGTCAGAGATGTCACCCGGTCAGAGACGAAAACATTGGCCCAAGTTCGTGAGACACAGCCATAAGATGCATAATGGTCTATGCCTAACCACCGCTCCAATGGCCCCCAATATAGTCCAATCACCAAAAGACACAATACTAAGGCCACCTTTCTTTTTTGCTAACTTAGATTAAGGGCCACCACAGCAAATATTTTGGGTGTGAGAGGGGAAAAAAAGCAAAAAAGCTGCCCTTTTGGGGGGAACTGGGTCCTGAAATTTTACGGGGGGCAGAGGGAAAAAAGAAAGAAAAGCATGGACAATACTTCTTTTGGCTATCAAATGAAGGTAGCCTATATTTAGAAATATTCCCAATTTTTACGGTCTAATTTTGGGTGTTTGCTGGTCAGCTTATATTTTTTCCATTCAATTTTTCTTCTTTTTTTTTTGGGGGGGGGGGGGGGTTAAATTATCAAAAAAAATCCCAACGGGCAGGGTTAAAAGAAAATGAAAAACATCTAAATAAAATGGCCTAAGAAACTAGGAACAAACTGAAATGTGAGCCTTGACAAAAAGTATAGCCTCCAATATAGACATCCACATCTATTATCACTCACAGAATTTAGCATACCACTGTTTGCATATCCCCCGTAGTCTTAAAAAGGCATATTCCTTGCAGTTTTGTATGGTATATGGTGAGGACTGTCATCAATACCCCCAAAATTGATGCACCGACATTTCCAGAATTCCAATTATCGCATCGACAAAAACATCATATCGATAAACCCTCGGAATCCACAAGTAGACCAGGAATTTACCTTTCCAAAATTGAAAGAATGTGGATCAAAACTAATCTTGATGACTAATCCATCACATCCAGACGTTCTGAATATAGCCCTCATGCTACATGTATAGCGCAGGTTGACCACACTTGATATAGTGTAGGCTACTGATTGTGATAAACAACTGAAAACATCTATATTCAAACATATCTTAAACATTGATCCCATATCAAAATAAATCGATATAATCGGAAAACCGAGACCAAAATAGTGATAATTGGAATAGAAATAAATTGGATACCAATGACACTCCTATAAACCAGAGGTATTGTGAAACACTATTGTAGAGTTTAGTATTTTACGGTCGCAGAATAAACAACTCGGAAGGTTCTTTATACGTTCTGGATGCAAAGAGAGAGAGTTTTATTCACATTTCCTACTACAGTAATCTAAGTTCGGTTCTTGTTCGGGACGAGACCTGATGAGGTCTGTCTACCACTGAGCCTTCCGGCCTTATATATCCCACCCTACCCGATCGCAGCGCCCCCTTATCAACACTCGCGCCCTCTGTATACGGGTCACGAACTAATATCTTATGGTGGTTTATATAACTGCGATCCGAGTGGGATTCGAGTCCCCTACACTATGTTTAATACTTTGAGGCATGGTATACAGCAGTGAGACTACAACGGATATGCTTTTTAAGACTATGATGGATATTCTTTTGTCAAGTCTTGCTTTTGATTCGTCCCAGTGTGTTAATACTAAGTACATGTACCAGAAACATTGTTAGCCAAGTGCCCGTCCTGTATAGTCTAACCCATCAAGCTCAAACAGGATTTTTTTGGGGTAATTTTTATTTATAGTGATAAATTGTAAAAGGGTGGCATTAAATAGCTATCTATATGTAGACTGTCACCCTTGTCTTCTATTGGTCAACTTTCAAATGATACTCAGTTGAAACACTGAGATGTATAAATGTATGGTGGAAATAACAGATCATAAATGTACCAGTATGCTTTAAATTTCATGAAAAAAAACAAACATGTATGTATACATGTATTTTACCCCTGAAAAGAGTACCGTAATTGTATACTTGAATGCATGTGAAACAAACTACTTTATGAGAAGTACCGGTATACATTGGAATTCCATAGAAATGCGTTGTGGTGAAAAACCTTTTGTTGCAATTTGTTTGAGGTTTGGCCCTAAAATCAACTAGTAGTCCAGGCAAACTAAGGTTTGAGGTCAAACAACTGGATTTAAAGGGTCTCCAATGACAATCTGCATTGGCTCTCCCTTTCTAGATAGATTGTTCTCATCAATACCATCATTTTGAGCTATTACACAACCACTTTCATTGACATATGAGGATTTCAGGGTGAAAAGTATAAAATTCCAGCCCCGTTGGCAGCCATCTTGGATTCAGCGGTGTTCCCCAACCCTGAACTCTTAGGACTTTTAGTATGTCATTCTAGGGACTTCATAGAAATGCATTGTGGTCAAAAACCTTTTGTTGCAATTTGTTTGAGGTTTTTGGCCCTAAAAAACACTAGTTTGCCTGGACTATGTAAGCTGACAAGATGAGTGGCTACACGGTTCTGTAAGTGTGTCACCTGGTGAAATGACCAAGCTAACAATAAAACGTTATTTTACGTCAAAATAACATTTTAAAACTTCATATAACGTTATGCCATAGTAAGGAGTCTTAGAGTTACGTTATGTAACGTTATATAACGTTATAAAATGTTGTATAACGTTTTTTATTTACTGGGGAGTGGCTACATGGTCCTGTAAGTCTGTAAGCTGACAAGATGAGTGGCTACATGGTTCTGTTAGTCTGTAAGCTGCCAAGATGAGGGGCTACACGGTTCTGTAAGTCTGTAACCTGACAAGATGAGTGGCTACATGGTTCTGTAGGTCTGTAAGCTGACAAGATGAATGGCTACATGGTTCTGTAAGTCTGTCACCTGACAAGATGAGTGGCTACATGGTTCTGTAAGTCTGTAAGCTGACAAGATGAGTGGCTACATGGTTCTGTAAGTCTGTAAGCTGACAAGATGAGTGGCTACATGGTTTTGTATGTCTATAAGTGGACAAGATGAGTGGCTACATGGCTCTGTAAGTCTGTAACCTGACAAGATGAGTGGCTACATGGTCCTGTAAGTCTGTAAGTGGACAAGATGAGTGGCTACATGGTTCTGTAAGTCTGTAAGCTGACAAGATGAGTGGCTACATGGTTCTGTAAGTCTGTAAGCTGACAAGATGAGTGGCTACATGGTTCTGTAAGTCTGTAAGCTGACAAGATGAGTAGCTACATGGTTCTGTAAGTCTGTAAGCTGCCAAGATGAGTGGCTACACAGTTCTGTAAGTCTGTAAACTGACAAGATGAGTGGCTACATGGTTCTGTACGTCTGTAAGCTGACAAGATGAGTGGCTACATGGTTCTGTACGTCTGTAAGCTGACAAGATGAGTGGCTACATGGTTCTGTAAGTCTGTAAGCTGACAAGATGAGTGGCTACATGGTTCTGTAAGTCTGTCACCTGCAGGAAGCCCATCACACATGTCTCACAGCTGGTACAGAGGTGCATCAAGAGGTGGTTCTGTAAGTCCACTGGTCGGCAGAACCCCCTAACACACATAGCACAGCGGGAATTGTCACCAAATTCTCCACAGCTGCAAGAAATGTCTAATTCTGATTTGATTTTATAGGATTCAGTTTTATCTGGTGATACTAAATCCTGGTTATGTACAGCATATGTGTGGTATAAGTGTCCCTTATTTCTGGTTGGTTGGACAGAGGTTGAAGGGTCTGTGTGAGGTCTTGTATGCGTCCTCAGGTGTTTCTGTAGTTCTCCTGCTGTGGGGAATGTTATACAACAACGGGAACAGATGTTCATCTGTCTCTTGTTTCCCCTTTTATGGATCTCCATATGGCGCTCCAATGTAAATGAGTATGTATACAACTTATTACACATGGGACACTTGTGAGGTTTCCCCTCTGTGTGGATCATCATGTGTGTCTTTAATTGACTAGATCTCCTATATTGTTTAGTACATTCAGAACACTTGTAAGGTTTCTCTCCTGTGTGAATCATCATGTGCTCCTTTAAGTTAGATGAATGTGTAAACTTTTTACCACAGTCAGAACACTTGTAAGGTTTCTCACCTGTGTGGATCATCATGTGACGCCTGAAGCTATATGTATGTGTAAAGTGTTTATCACACTCAGAACACTTGTATGGTTTCTCACCTGTGTGGGCCACCATGTGTATCTTCAAGGTACTTGACAGAGTAAACTGTTTACCACACACAGAACACTTGTGAGGTTTCTCCCCTGTGTGGACCATCGTGTGTGTCTTTAATTGACTAGATCTCCTATATTGTTTAGTACATTCAGAACACTTGTAAGGTTTCTCTCCTGTGTGAATCATCATGTGTTCCTTTAAGTTAAATGACTGTGTAAACTGTTTACCACAGTCAGAACACTTGTAAGGTTTCTCACCTGTGTGGATCATCATGTGACGCCGTAGGGTATATTTATGTGTAAACTGTTTACCACACTTAGAACACATGTGAGGTTTCCCCCCTGTGTGGACAATCATGTGTGTCTTTAACTGACTAGATCTCCTATATTGTTTAGTACATTTAGAATACTTGTAAGGTTTCTCTCCTCTGTGGATAATCATGTGTGCCTTTAAGTTAGATGAATGTGTAAACTGTTTACCACAGTCAGAACACATGTGAGGGTTCTCCCTTGTGTGGACCATCATGTGTGTCTTTAATTGACTAGATCTCCTATATTGTTTAGTACATTCAGAACACTTGTAAGGTTTCTCTCCTGTGTGAATCATCATGTGTTCCTTTAAGTTAAATGACTGTGTAAACTGTTTACCACAGTCAGAACACTTGTAAGGTTTCTCACCTGTGTGGATCATCATGTGACGCCGTAGGGTATATTTATGTGTAAACTGTTTACCACACTTAGAACACATGTGAGGTTTCCCCCCTGTGTGGACAATCATGTGTGTCTTTAACTGACTAGATCTCCTATATTGTTTAGTACATTTAGAACACTTGTAAGGTTTCTCTCCTCTGTGGATAATCATGTGTGCCTTTAAGTTAGATGAATGTGTAAACTGTTTACCACAGTCAGAACACATGTGAGGGTTCTCCCTTGTGTGGACCATCATGTGTGTCTTTAATTGACTAGATCTCCTATATTGTTTAGTACATTCAGAACACTTGTAAGGTTTCTCTCCTGTGTGAATCATCATGTGCTCCTTTAAGGTAAATGACTGTGTAAACTGTTTACCACACTCAAGGCACTTGTGAGGTTTCTCACCTGTGTGGATTCTCATGTGTTTCTTTAAGCCACTTGCCCGTGTAAACTGTTTACTACATAGAGAACAGTGATGAGGCTTCTCCATGCTGGTCATTTTATGGTTCTGTGACTTAGAGTTGCTCCCCACTCGGCCCTTGGTCTTTGCTCTTGGCTGAAGTTCCATTTTAGTCTGTTTTATAAGTTGTCTTGTGAATCAGCTTGTTTTGGAGATTCTTGTTTAGCCTTACTTACTGTTCAGGACATTACCCTCATACAATCTGCAAGACAGAAATGAGAACAGATATAACATTTTGTGATATTTGTTAGTGTGGAAGTGTGGGTGACATGGTACCATTGGTAGCTGTATCGCAAGTGTAGTAGTACTACCAGTAGCCGAGGCTGAAAACTCAATCAGTACATTAGTGCTTTTTGTACAATGTGGCTATGAACAGAGATAATTTTTGTTCTATTTGTAGGAAAAACCCAAAAATGCCTTTAAAAAATGAAAAAAAAATAGGGTAGGACTAAAAAAAAAAGGGTTGGTCGGGATACCTGCACAAAACTTTTATTCCCCTAACAAGATCTCCTCCACCGGTCTCACTGCTTCTGGAACTTCTACAAAAGCAGTCCGTCCGGCAGCCCGGTCTACCTGTAGAATGGCATGGCCCTCATATGTGATGTCCAATCCCCCACCTATGGATAGGTATAAATTTCTCACAAGATCCATGCCAGCCCATACTGAAAACCTCAGGGTCGTCATTTTGACAATACCAAAATTGACAACTTTAGGTGGTCAAGGTGACGACCTTAGGTCGTCATTGTGACCATTTAAGGTAGTCATATCTGATCCATATAGACCAAAGTTGTCATAATGAGGACCTTAGGTAGTCACATGGATTGGGTAGTCAGAATGACTAGTTACCTTAAGGTTGTTGTTTTAGCTATTGTAAATTTGAAGACCTAAAGTCATCAGTAATGACAACTCTCAACACTATTGGGTAGCCATTGAGACAACCTAGGGTATATCTGGGTGTTGGACATGGCACATGCCCTGTCATGTGCTGCCACCCAGGGGAAAGGGGTTGAAGTAAATTTTCTGTCATGAGATATAAACTTGTGACAGGGAGCAGAGTAGTCGCTATACCTTCAAGGCCATCATTCTCACCAATACACAACTTATTGATAACAAGTAAAGCTACTTAGTTTAATCAAGAGTAAACCAAATATGTGAAAGGAATGCCTCTCATTAGGAGGTGAACTAATCAGAGAGTATATTCATACACCATTCTCCATAGCACTTTCCATTAGTCATTATGACAACCTAGGTCGTCATAATGACTAGGAACCTTCCTCTGGGTTTTCAGTGCATAGAATACCAAATAAGTTTCCCAGGTTTATCCCAGAATGATCACAGCACCAGTGTAGCCGTCTGTCAGGCAGTATCGGGTGGACACTGCTGTCAGGTTATCGATCAGTATATATGATCAATGTGAGACAAAACAGAACCTGGTCAGTTTATCTTACTTGGTCTTTATTTACACATAATTATTATAGAGACGGACCTGATAGCTTGGTTAATATTACACTCTGAGCACATCCATCTATCCGTTGGGAAAGTAATATGAGCTACTAAGCCAGCCTGCTTAAAGGCCCAGCGCCCCTATATATAGAGCTGAGTACCTGTCCCGACTGCACTCTGACTGTTACTGGACGTGCAGTAAGATCTGCGGGTTTAACCTTTACCTCCGGTAGCTATACATAGGGTGACATGGGGTCAGCTGAGTCGTGGCGAATCCACGCACAGACGATTTGTGCCATCCTTCTTGGTTGCAACAAGCACTGGTGTAGACCATGGTGATCTACTCTTCCTGATGATATCTGCTTTCAAGGGGTCATCTACTTTTTCTTCAATGAACATTGTTTTCCTAAAGGGGCTCTGTATGCTTTGAGTCCTATTGGTGGATGATCTTCAGTATCTATATTTATTTTGAGTAGCTCTGTTTTTCTGGTCGTCCTTTGCAAATAGATCTTCATTTGCCATTAGAGGTTGCTGAATGTTCTTGTAACCCATGTGGCCTCCAAGTTGCCTCTCGACACAATTGCCATCTGACTTGTTCAATTGTGGTTTTTGATCAACTTCATTAATGTCTGCAGGCACTAATGTTCCAATTACATTTCCCTTCTTCAGTTTATATGTCTTGCCCTTCTCATTGATCATATTTACCATAAACGTTCTTCCCTTGGTGACAATGCTAACTGTATTCACAACTGTTACTCCTGGTTCTTCTCTAAGTACTCCTGACTCCGGGGATGTACATAATATGTAAGAATGGTTTGTATATATCATATACAAACCATTCTTGTGGCCTGTGGTCCGGGCCTTCTTTGCAGGAGCGCTAGCCATGCTGTAGGCGGGCAGTTCTACATCACACATCAGCCTCACGAAAGATGAATGTGCTAGGTCCTGTAGAGGGATTGAAACTCCTTGATAGTCCAACGTCTTCTTTTTTCCATTTATCAACATACCTTTCTCAGTGATGAGGTCCCAATCAATAATTACTGGATGGTTTAGGTTTTCCACAATTAGAAAGGTATGCTGAATGGGTTGACCTCTGACATGTAGGGTCAAGTCACATTCCCCCCCAGTTGTTGATGCCAGTTTGATTTGCAGAGCTCAAAGTAATGTTTGATGGACGGATTGTGAGACCACCATGCTTCTTGATTTATTTAAAGAACTCTGCCGAAATGAGCGAGACTTGTGCTCCAGTGTCAATCAACCCTCGGCTCCGTACCTTCCCTAAAGATATTTTGCATGTTGCCTTCTGGGCTGGCCCATTTTCAGTTATTGTTACTTCTCTCTTCTGTCCTTTGTTGTCATCTTCATAAATTATCTGTCCCTTTCCCTTCTTCTTGAACCACCTGTTCTTCTCGGGCCTTACTGCGGTGGTGTTTGGAAGGCCCCTTGGGCGTTTAAACCCGGCTGCTGTGGCCAACCCTGCTGGTTCTGCTGTTGCCCTCTATTTCCTTGCTGTGGCCAACCCTGCTGGTTCTGTTGCTGACCTCCATTTCCTTATAGTGTCCGGTCGGCGCCTCGGCGTCTTGGGGCCGACCGTTACCTTTGTATGGGGAGATATGGGTCCACTTGTGATATATGCATTAATTATGTATGGGGGGAAAGCTTGGCTTGGCTAAATGAGAAATAGGTATGTCTGACGTTTAGGTGTACTTTGATGGACATATGGATTGGAAATATGTATAAAGTATTGTGCATATTTATAAATAATAATAAATATGAATATTAATAATCATAGATCATAACTATGACGTAATTTTATGTAATACATTGGATGAGGGTAAAATAAGGGGTTTTGTGGCATGACAGTATGGCCATCCTTTGCTGCACATCGGCATCGTCTCTGGCTACGCGAACTGCATCTTCCAGTGTCTTAATCTTCTTGTCCTTCCTCAACCGTAATATCTTCTTACTCCTCCCGATATCGGTTAACCCGTCCACGAACACCTCAATTAACTGGGATCTCATTATGTGGTTGTCCAGATCCTCGTCAGGTGTCTGTTATTCCAGTATTCTTTCTGCAAATATTGCCACACCCTCCTCCTTCTTCTGTCTCATCCTTCTTAGTAGGCCCAGTGCATGACTCTCGTCCGTGACCTCTCCGAACCTCACCTTCATCTCCCCCTCCAGATCTTCCCAACTGGCACCTGCGCTGTCCTTCATATATCTACTTATAAACTCCCCGACTGGCCCTCTTGAGCTGTGAGCAGCCAGCCGTATCTTGGCCTGGTCTGGTGCGTCAGCCGACACCGCACATCGTTCTATGCTCTTCACCCACTCCTTGTAGCTTTTTGGCTCGCCCTTGTAGGGCGTTATATTCTTTAATAACTGCCCTATAACCAGCTCGTTCACCATCCTGTTCATCGAATCAATCATTCTTCCCTCTACGAGCGGTGCTACTGCAGCTTGAGCCACCAAGTCTGCTTCCCGTGCCTCCACCCGTTCTATCTGCCCTTGTGCCTGTTGCAGTGCTTGTGTGTCCTGCCTGTTGCAGTGCTTGTATGTCCTGCGCATGTTGTGCATCACATTTGCCAGCTGCTGCTGAAGACGTCTGATGGCCTCCTCCCGCTCCGCTACTGCCTATTCCAACTTGAAAGTCTAAGTCCAAAACCTCAAAATAGATACCTAACACCCTGCGATACCTCTCAGTTTAACCAGAAACCTCTAATAATTAGATAATATTTCCACCAAATCACCTAATAAATAGCTAACGAGCTTGCTCATCCTCATTAATCAAGGCTAATCAACAACAACCTTACCTCCAACACGTCCACGTGAGATGCCAGTTAGTCGAATCAGAGAATCTCTAATGTATAAGGGTTACTTTCAATAAATCATCTATCGAGCAGCTAATGAGTTTCTTCACTAATCAATATTAATCAACAAAAGTTTGCCAAGAAATCTTCCCGAAGGCCATTGAAGTACCATCTATTTCAATCAAAAACCCCTAAATAAAGAACACTATTCCAATAAATTCCTTAATGAGTAGCTAACTCAGACATGGACTAACAAGCACCAATCAACAATAACTCTTCTTCAATCTCTGAGTAATGAAGCTGGGCATCTCTGTTGCCCGACGACACACAAGGATAGGTAAAAGCATCAGTTCCCCATGACAATACAGTCCCCTACACTGACTATGTATCACTGCCTTTAGCTCCCCATACAGTGCTGTTGACTAGTGGAGAATCTGGTACACCACTCTGGATCATTCTGGTTGACAGGCCCCTTGATGGTAGTCTCTGCGCATTTCAGGGCACCAGGCCTAGACCTCACTCTCTCAGCCGATGTTCTGCGTGGCCTCACTCTCCAAGCAGATGTTCTGCATGGATGCATAAATTAACATACATTACATCAGAATGGTTGTGTCCATACCGAGAGGACCATAGACCCGGGTTACCTGGCACCAGCACTTGTTACAGGGTCAACCTCCAATACACTCCTTATATGTAGGCATGTATATAGACTCAAAGGGGTTATTATATAATTGCTAATAACTCATCTAATTTACAATCAAACCACTATTTGACACAAATGAGGTCCGTCATTACCCTTTTTGAGTTGACATGCTAAATATTTTTTGAATAAGTAAAAAAAAAGGCGTTGTCCAATTAGGGACCTTAATTAGTCACCCCCTGATTAGTGTCTTTCTTGGTCATCAATCATTAATATACCAGGTGTGCATGTCATACAAAGTGTTTTTACCATTGGACCATCATCGCATCAGCCTAATTCGGGCACTAATGAGGCTAAAGCATATTCAGTATGAAATCATATTATGCTAATAAGTGGTGTCATACAAGGATCAATGTGATACCTGTGGGATGGGGAATGATTATTTCAGTTGGTGCTAAGTGGATATGCGCGCTGACAGTCAGTTAGGCTAATTAGTCAGCCTAATTAATTATACCGTAAAACATCAATTATTATTATTACACTTCATGCACATCAAAGCATTGCATATACTACAAACATTAAAGTGGCATAATCACTGAGCGTGTCCCATTCAGATTTCCAGTACTGTTAAAGTCCACTATGTGGTTAGGTGTGAGTGGTGATATGGCCTCTTTAAAGTCCTTCCAAATACCATTATTTTTACCCGCTAACTGTAAAGTGGCTGTAAACACGGTCTCACACCACCCGATTCACACCACCCATGTGCGTCACAGCCAAGGGTATCGCTGGCATGGGGTATCAATGTTACTGATAAACCGGCTATCGGTGTCTGAAAATGTTGTTGTTGAGAATGGGCCCGGTTTCCAGATATCAATTGTTTAGGCTGGTTGGTCTAAGTTAAGGTGGATTGCTACCTCTTGAATATAGACCCACTGCGCAAGTATCTGCGCATATAGCTTATATGTATCAGAAAGAGCTAATATTAAATAATCAGATGCATATACATGCTGACTAACCCATATTAAAATATTGTGAAATTTCAAGCAAAATTGAGCATTTTATTGGACTTTGAATATTTGATATATTTGTAACCAATGATATTTACTATTTCTATCACAAGTTAGAACATTGGAACTATTTACCAATAAATCATCATCTAGAATGAATTAGATCTCATTTAGCTACTTGAAATAGCCAAGGGTATAAATTGTAGCCATTTTATACCCTGATTCTAGCCTTTTTACACCTAATTTTTAGCTTTGAATATAAGATTTAAACCGATTTTACAATATTTTTTAACTTCAAAGGCCGAAAAAACTAAAAATATGGGTGGGAGCCCCCATCAAAATCACTTTTGTATGTTAGCAAATGACCTGAACTATTTTTTTCAGTTAATACTGAATACTATTTTTAGCCAATAATCCTACAAAATAATGCCAATTTATTCTTACTCTTTTCCGAAACATCTTATTTTTACCCAGAATGCCATTGCATACAACTGTAAAATTATTTTTGCATTAAAGCTGAACATACAGGCGTTTCACATGTGCGGTTTTACATTTCTGTGCATAAAGCTTGATATGAAAAAAAATCATGGAAGTTTTCACTTTTTTTTCTATTTTGTGTGAAAAATGAAAATACTTTAATTTTTCAAAATTCTGTATTTAAAAAAGAAGCTAGGGACCCCACACTTTTCTTGGCATTTTCCGATACTACATGATTTAGACTGCATGTAGAAAAAAAATAGAGAGATTCTGTTAACTTTGATCAAAGGGTAGCGACCCACCTTAAGAACTGTGTCGACAAATAAGAGCAGCGTTGACAAATACACACGTCTGAGTCTCCAGCTGCGGCTGTGGCTGGGTTTGGTAGGGATCCAAATGGCACGACTAGAGTTAAGTCCTCTTTAAACGGTACCCAGTCAGTGGTATATGGTAAACCAGGCACTTATACCAGGGATGGCACTTTTAATGAGGATGGCACTTATAATAAAGATGGCACTCAAGAGTCTTTATAATAAAATGGCACTGGTTCCCCCTCACTATTAAAAATGGCAGTGATACTCACAGTAGTCTGATCAACACTGCTACACTGGTCTTCTCTTCTGCACCACCAATTAACACTGCTGCACTGGTCTTTTCTTCTGCACCACCAATTAACACTGCTGCACTGGTCTTCTCTTCTGCACCACCAATTAACACTGCTGCACTGGTCTTTTCTTCTGCACCACCAAGTAACACTGCTGCACTGGTCTTTTCTTCTGCACCACCAATTAACACTGCTGCACTGGTCTTCTCTTCTGCACCACCAATTAACACTGCTGCACTGGTCTTTTCTTCTGCACCACCAATTAACACTGCTGCACTGGTCTTCTCTTCTGCACCACCAATTAACACTGCTACACTGGTTTTCTCTTCTGCACCACCAAGTAACACTGCTGCACTGGTCTTCCCTTCTGCACCACCAACTAACACTGCTGCACTGGTCTTCTCTTCTGCACCAACTAACACTGTTGCACTGGTCTACTCTTCTGCACCACCAATTAACACTGCTACACTGGTCTTCTCTTCTGTACCACCAATTAACACTGCTGCACTGGTCTTCTCTTCTGCACCACCAATTACTTCGTCCTGGTCACCAGTTAATTAGCCTGTTATATAGGCCAATTAATGAGAAACCAGGTTCCTTTACTTAGAGTCTTTATTGGTTGGTGCTGTAGGTAGCCTCCCCTGCTACCGTGCCTCCTCCAGTACAGCTCGTCTCGCCCCTAGTCTGCTCACCCTCCTCCAGGGTGCCGCATATATACCACTCCACAGCACCCCGTGGAGGTACCCTACTTCCAGGGGGGGGGGCACTCACATCTACTATACTACATACTGCAAGTGTACCGTAAATTCTCGCGTAGAAGCCGCGGCTTGTACGCGAGTCAAACTCAGCTTTCTTTTGATACCAAACATGCCTATATAGGGTGCGGCTTATACAAGAGTTTTTATTAGTATACTACAGTACCAACATCGCAAAATTCAGACCCCCTCTGCGGCTTATATAATTTGTCAAAGTTAGGGGTGCGGCTTATACGCGAGTTAGGCTTATACGCGAGAATTTAGGGTAGTAGTACTACCAGTAGCCGAGGCTGAAATCTCAATTAGTAGAGTAAAGGCACCCAAAGGCGGACAGACCCTTATTCCGGACACCCTGCAATCAGATGATGATTCTGGTACTAAATACATACATGATTGACCATGTAACCATACCTATTGGATGCCCTACATGTTGCCTTGCCAGAATCTAAGAAACCGAAATGTATCACACAAAAAATACTAAGGAAATTTCGTTTTACTGTTGGGTAGTATCTATTAAAGTCTATAAACCATGCTCCTTAGCAGTCGTGCTAAGCACACACATGAAGTTTAGAGGGTTATATTCTCAGTAAAACAGTATTGACCTAGTATGGTGACCATAGGTTTTTAAATAGAGTGTCCCTTTGATAGCATTATGCCATGTACATGATCATGAACTGTTTACAAGTGTAGGTGCCTAATTCCGGACCCAGGCTATATATAACCAGATGTGCCCTGCCTAGATATGGCCGAAACTACTAGTTGCATGCACAACCTAACTCATTATTCGTGGTTGATTTCTCAGTGTATATGTCATGTATGCAAGATCATAACATTGCATTGATGCATTGGGAAGCTTCAGATTCAATTAAATATATAATATATAGAAAAGGAAGGTTACTTATGTCTTGTTTCAGGGGTGTTTTGTAAGGTGTCCGGAATAAGGTACTTATGTCCGGAATTAGGTGCCAAAACGACAATAAATCAGTCAAGCCTGGTCCATATTGCTGAGGGGGCAAAAAGTTTGAAACCTAGTGCACTTTTATAACAACACGTATGCCTTTCAGATGGCACTTATTGGGCATCAACAGATAGTTTCTCACCAGATAAATATGAAGATGTCTGCTAAGTGTCCGGAACTAGGGTACTTAACTCTACATTGGGTACGTACGTAAGTCTCACATGAGGATCCACACATGGGTGAAATATTTTGTGGGTTTGTACAATATATCGATGAACACAGATTTTATCTTTAAGTTTTTTGGTAGGAAAACCCCAAAAATGCCTTAAAAAATGAAAATAAAAAAATGGGGTAGGACCAAAAAAAATAGGGTTGGTTTGGATACCTGCACACAACTTTTTTTTGCCCTAACAAGGTCTCCTCCGCCGGTCTCACTGCTTCTGGAACTTCTTCCAAAGCAGACCGTCCGGTAGCCTGGTCTATTCGTAGAATGGCATCGCCCACTTATGGATAGGTATAAATTTCTCACGAGATCCATGCCAGCCGACAGAATACCAAATAAGTTTATCCTAGAATGATCACAGCACCAGTGTAGCCCTCTGTCAGGCAGTATCGGGTGGACACTGCTGTCAGGTTATCGATCAGTATATATGATCAATGTGAGACAAAACAGAACCTGGTCAGTTTATCTTACTTGGTCTTTATTTACACATAATTATTATAGAGACGGACCTGATAGCTTGGTTAATATTACACTCTGAGCACATCCATCTATCCGTTGGGAAAGTAATATGAGCTACTAAGCCAGCCTGCTTAAAGGCCCAGCGCCCCTATATATAGAGCTGAGTACCTGTCCCGACTGCACTCTGACTGTTACTGGACGTGCAGTAAGATCTGCGGGTTTAACCTTTACCTCCGGTAGCTATACATAGGGTGACATGGGGTCAGCTGAGTCGTGGCGAATCCACGCACAGACGATTTGTGCCATCCTTCTTGGTTGCAACAAGCACTGGTGTAGACCATGGTGATCTACTCTTCCTGATGATATCTGCTTTCAAGGGGTCATCTACTTTTTCTTCAATGAACATTGTTTTCCTAAAGGGGCTCTGTATGCTTTGAGTCCTATTGGTGGATGATCTTCAGTATCTATATTTATTTTGAGTAGCTCTGTTTTTCTGGTCGTCCTTTGCAAATAGATCTTCATTTGCCATTAGAGGTTGCTGAATGTTCTTGTAACCCATGTGGCCTCCAAGTTGCCTCTCGACACAATTGCCATCTGACTTGTTCAATTGTGGTTTTTGATCAACTTCATTAATGTCTGCAGGCACTAATGTTCCAATTACATTTCCCTTCTTCAGTTTATATGTCTTGCCCTTCTCATTGATCATATTTACCATAAACGTTCTTCCCTTGGTGACAATGCTAACTGTATTCACAACTGTTACTCCTGGTTCTTCTCTAAGTACTCCTGACTCCGGGGATGTACATAATATGTAAGAATGGTTTGTATATATCATATACAAACCATTCTTGTGGCCTGTGGTCCGGGCCTTCTTTGCAGGAGCGCTAGCCATGCTGTAGGCGGGCAGTTCTACATCACACATCAGCCTCACGAAAGATGAATGTGCTAGGTCCTGTAGAGGGATTGAAACTCCTTGATAGTCCAACGTCTTCTTTTTTCCATTTATCAACATACCTTTCTCAGTGATGAGGTCCCAATCAATAATTACTGGATGGTTTAGGTTTTCCACAATTAGAAAGGTATGCTGAATGGGTTGACCTCTGACATGTAGGGTCAAGTCACATTCCCCCCCAGTTGTTGATGCCAGTTTGATTTGCAGAGCTCAAAGTAATGTTTGATGGACGGATTGTGAGACCACCATGCTTCTTGATTTATTTAAAGAACTCTGCCGAAATGAGCGAGACTTGTGCTCCAGTGTCAATCAACCCTCGGCTCCGTACCTTCCCTAAAGATATTTTGCATGTTGCCTTCTGGGCTGGCCCATTTTCAGTTATTGTTACTTCTCTCTTCTGTCCTTTGTTGTCATCTTCATAAATTATCTGTCCCTTTCCCTTCTTCTTGAACCACCTGTTCTTCTCGGGCCTTACTGCGGTGGTGTTTGGAAGGCCCCTTGGGCGTTTAAACCCGGCTGCTGTGGCCAACCCTGCTGGTTCTGCTGTTGCCCTCTATTTCCTTGCTGTGGCCAACCCTGCTGGTTCTGTTGCTGACCTCCATTTCCTTATAGTGTCCGGTCGGCGCCTCGGCGTCTTGGGGCCGACCGTTACCTTTGTATGGGGAGATATGGGTCCACTTGTGATATATGCATTAATTATGTATGGGGGGAAAGCTTGGCTTGGCTAAATGAGAAATAGGTATGTCTGACGTTTAGGTGTACTTTGATGGACATATGGATTGGAAATATGTATAAAGTATTGTGCATATTTATAAATAATAATAAATATGAATATTAATAATCATAGATCATAACTATGACGTAATTTTATGTAATACATTGGATGAGGGTAAAATAAGGGGTTTTGTGGCATGACAGTATGGCCATCCTTTGCTGCACATCGGCATCGTCTCTGGCTACGCGAACTGCATCTTCCAGTGTCTTAATCTTCTTGTCCTTCCTCAACCGTAATATCTTCTTACTCCTCCCGATATCGGTTAACCCGTCCACGAACACCTCAATTAACTGGGATCTCATTATGTGGTTGTCCAGATCCTCGTCAGGTGTCTGTTATTCCAGTATTCTTTCTGCAAATATTGCCACACCCTCCTCCTTCTTCTGTCTCATCCTTCTTAGTAGGCCCAGTGCATGACTCTCGTCCGTGACCTCTCCGAACCTCACCTTCATCTCCCCCTCCAGATCTTCCCAACTGGCACCTGCGCTGTCCTTCATATATCTACTTATAAACTCCCCGACTGGCCCTCTTGAGCTGTGAGCAGCCAGCCGTATCTTGGCCTGGTCTGGTGCGTCAGCCGACACCGCACATCGTTCTATGCTCTTCACCCACTCCTTGTAGCTTTTTGGCTCGCCCTTGTAGGGCGTTATATTCTTTAATAACTGCCCTATAACCAGCTCGTTCACCATCCTGTTCATCGAATCAATCATTCTTCCCTCTACGAGCGGTGCTACTGCAGCTTGAGCCACCAAGTCTGCTTCCCGTGCCTCCACCCGTTCTATCTGCCCTTGTGCCTGTTGCAGTGCTTGTGTGTCCTGCCTGTTGCAGTGCTTGTATGTCCTGCGCATGTTGTGCATCACATTTGCCAGCTGCTGCTGAAGACGTCTGATGGCCTCCTCCCGCTCCGCTACTGCCTATTCCAACTTGAAAGTCTAAGTCCAAAACCTCAAAATAGATACCTAACACCCTGCGATACCTCTCAGTTTAACCAGAAACCTCTAATAATTAGATAATATTTCCACCAAATCACCTAATAAATAGCTAACGAGCTTGCTCATCCTCATTAATCAAGGCTAATCAACAACAACCTTACCTCCAACACGTCCACGTGAGATGCCAGTTAGTCGAATCAGAGAATCTCTAATGTATAAGGGTTACTTTCAATAAATCATCTATCGAGCAGCTAATGAGTTTCTTCACTAATCAATATTAATCAACAAAAGTTTGCCAAGAAATCTTCCCGAAGGCCATTGAAGTACCATCTATTTCAATCAAAAACCCCTAAATAAAGAACACTATTCCAATAAATTCCTTAATGAGTAGCTAACTCAGACATGGACTAACAAGCACCAATCAACAATAACTCTTCTTCAATCTCTGAGTAATGAAGCTGGGCATCTCTGTTGCCCGACGACACACAAGGATAGGTAAAAGCATCAGTTCCCCATGACAATACAGTCCCCTACACTGACTATGTATCACTGCCTTTAGCTCCCCATACAGTGCTGTTGACTAGTGGAGAATCTGGTACACCACTCTGGATCATTCTGGTTGACAGGCCCCTTGATGGTAGTCTCTGCGCATTTCAGGGCACCAGGCCTAGACCTCACTCTCTCAGCCGATGTTCTGCGTGGCCTCACTCTCCAAGCAGATGTTCTGCATGGATGCATAAATTAACATACATTACATCAGAATGGTTGTGTCCATACCGAGAGGACCATAGACCCGGGTTACCTGGCACCAGCACTTGTTACAGGGTCAACCTCCAATACACTCCTTATATGTAGGCATGTATATAGACTCAAAGGGGTTATTATATAATTGCTAATAACTCATCTAATTTACAATCAAACCACTATTTGACACAAATGAGGTCCGTCATTACCCTTTTTGAGTTGACATGCTAAATATTTTTTGAATAAGTAAAAAAAAAGGCGTTGTCCAATTAGGGACCTTAATTAGTCACCCCCTGATTAGTGTCTTTCTTGGTCATCAATCATTAATATACCAGGTGTGCATGTCATACAAAGTGTTTTTACCATTGGACCATCATCGCATCAGCCTAATTCGGGCACTAATGAGGCTAAAGCATATTCAGTATGAAATCATATTATGCTAATAAGTGGTGTCATACAAGGATCAATGTGATACCTGTGGGATGGGGAATGATTATTTCAGTTGGTGCTAAGTGGATATGCGCGCTGACAGTCAGTTAGGCTAATTAGTCAGCCTAATTAATTATACCGTAAAACATCAATTATTATTATTACACTTCATGCACATCAAAGCATTGCATATACTACAAACATTAAAGTGGCATAATCACTGAGCGTGTCCCATTCAGATTTCCAGTACTGTTAAAGTCCACTATGTGGTTAGGTGTGAGTGGTGATATGGCCTCTTTAAAGTCCTTCCAAATACCATTATTTTTACCCGCTAACTGTAAAGTGGCTGTAAACACGGTCTCACACCACCCGATTCACACCACCCATGTGCGTCACAGCCAAGGGTATCGCTGGCATGGGGTATCAATGTTACTGATAAACCGGCTATCGGTGTCTGAAAATGTTGTTGTTGAGAATGGGCCCGGTTTCCAGATATCAATTGTTTAGGCTGGTTGGTCTAAGTTAAGGTGGATTGCTACCTCTTGAATATAGACCCACTGCGCAAGTATCTGCGCATATAGCTTATATGTATCAGAAAGAGCTAATATTAAATAATCAGATGCATATACATGCTGACTAACCCATATTAAAATATTGTGAAATTTCAAGCAAAATTGAGCATTTTATTGGACTTTGAATATTTGATATATTTGTAACCAATGATATTTACTATTTCTATCACAAGTTAGAACATTGGAACTATTTACCAATAAATCATCATCTAGAATGAATTAGATCTCATTTAGCTACTTGAAATAGCCAAGGGTATAAATTGTAGCCATTTTATACCCTGATTCTAGCCTTTTTACACCTAATTTTTAGCTTTGAATATAAGATTTAAACCGATTTTACAATATTTTTTAACTTCAAAGGCCGAAAAAACTAAAAATATGGGTGGGAGCCCCCATCAAAATCACTTTTGTATGTTAGCAAATGACCTGAACTATTTTTTTCAGTTAATACTGAATACTATTTTTAGCCAATAATCCTACAAAATAATGCCAATTTATTCTTACTCTTTTCCGAAACATCTTATTTTTACCCAGAATGCCATTGCATACAACTGTAAAATTATTTTTGCATTAAAGCTGAACATACAGGCGTTTCACATGTGCGGTTTTACATTTCTGTGCATAAAGCTTGATATGAAAAAAAATCATGGAAGTTTTCACTTTTTTTTCTATTTTGTGTGAAAAATGAAAATACTTTAATTTTTCAAAATTCTGTATTTAAAAAAGAAGCTAGGGACCCCACACTTTTCTTGGCATTTTCCGATACTACATGATTTAGACTGCATGTAGAAAAAAAATAGAGAGATTCTGTTAACTTTGATCAAAGGGTAGCGACCCACCTTAAGAACTGTGTCGACAAATAAGAGCAGCGTTGACAAATACACACGTCTGAGTCTCCAGCTGCGGCTGTGGCTGGGTTTGGTAGGGATCCAAATGGCACGACTAGAGTTAAGTCCTCTTTAAACGGTACCCAGTCAGTGGTATATGGTAAACCAGGCACTTATACCAGGGATGGCACTTTTAATGAGGATGGCACTTATAATAAAGATGGCACTCAAGAGTCTTTATAATAAAATGGCACTGGTTCCCCCTCACTATTAAAAATGGCAGTGATACTCACAGTAGTCTGATCAACACTGCTACACTGGTCTTCTCTTCTGCACCACCAATTAACACTGCTGCACTGGTCTTTTCTTCTGCACCACCAATTAACACTGCTGCACTGGTCTTCTCTTCTGCACCACCAATTAACACTGCTGCACTGGTCTTTTCTTCTGCACCACCAAGTAACACTGCTGCACTGGTCTTTTCTTCTGCACCACCAATTAACACTGCTGCACTGGTCTTCTCTTCTGCACCACCAATTAACACTGCTGCACTGGTCTTTTCTTCTGCACCACCAATTAACACTGCTGCACTGGTCTTCTCTTCTGCACCACCAATTAACACTGCTACACTGGTTTTCTCTTCTGCACCACCAAGTAACACTGCTGCACTGGTCTTCCCTTCTGCACCACCAACTAACACTGCTGCACTGGTCTTCTCTTCTGCACCAACTAACACTGTTGCACTGGTCTACTCTTCTGCACCACCAATTAACACTGCTACACTGGTCTTCTCTTCTGTACCACCAATTAACACTGCTGCACTGGTCTTCTCTTCTGCACCACCAATTACTTCGTCCTGGTCACCAGTTAATTAGCCTGTTATATAGGCCAATTAATGAGAAACCAGGTTCCTTTACTTAGAGTCTTTATTGGTTGGTGCTGTAGGTAGCCTCCCCTGCTACCGTGCCTCCTCCAGTACAGCTCGTCTCGCCCCTAGTCTGCTCACCCTCCTCCAGGGTGCCGCATATATACCACTCCACAGCACCCCGTGGAGGTACCCTACTTCCAGGGGGGGGGGCACTCACATCTACTATACTACATACTGCAAGTGTACCGTAAATTCTCGCGTAGAAGCCGCGGCTTGTACGCGAGTCAAACTCAGCTTTCTTTTGATACCAAACATGCCTATATAGGGTGCGGCTTATACAAGAGTTTTTATTAGTATACTACAGTACCAACATCGCAAAATTCAGACCCCCTCTGCGGCTTATATAATTTGTCAAAGTTAGGGGTGCGGCTTATACGCGAGTTAGGCTTATACGCGAGAATTTAGGGTAGTAGTACTACCAGTAGCCGAGGCTGAAATCTCAATTAGTAGAGTAAAGGCACCCAAAGGCGGACAGACCCTTATTCCGGACACCCTGCAATCAGATGATGATTCTGGTACTAAATACATACATGATTGACCATGTAACCATACCTATTGGATGCCCTACATGTTGCCTTGCCAGAATCTAAGAAACCGAAATGTATCACACAAAAAATACTAAGGAAATTTCGTTTTACTGTTGGGTAGTATCTATTAAAGTCTATAAACCATGCTCCTTAGCAGTCGTGCTAAGCACACACATGAAGTTTAGAGGGTTATATTCTCAGTAAAACAGTATTGACCTAGTATGGTGACCATAGGTTTTTAAATAGAGTGTCCCTTTGATAGCATTATGCCATGTACATGATCATGAACTGTTTACAAGTGTAGGTGCCTAATTCCGGACCCAGGCTATATATAACCAGATGTGCCCTGCCTAGATATGGCCGAAACTACTAGTTGCATGCACAACCTAACTCATTATTCGTGGTTGATTTCTCAGTGTATATGTCATGTATGCAAGATCATAACATTGCATTGATGCATTGGGAAGCTTCAGATTCAATTAAATATATAATATATAGAAAAGGAAGGTTACTTATGTCTTGTTTCAGGGGTGTTTTGTAAGGTGTCCGGAATAAGGTACTTATGTCCGGAATTAGGTGCCAAAACGACAATAAATCAGTCAAGCCTGGTCCATATTGCTGAGGGGGCAAAAAGTTTGAAACCTAGTGCACTTTTATAACAACACGTATGCCTTTCAGATGGCACTTATTGGGCATCAACAGATAGTTTCTCACCAGATAAATATGAAGATGTCTGCTAAGTGTCCGGAACTAGGGTACTTAACTCTACATTGGGTACGTACGTAAGTCTCACATGAGGATCCACACATGGGTGAAATATTTTGTGGGTTTGTACAATATATCGATGAACACAGATTTTATCTTTAAGTTTTTTGGTAGGAAAACCCCAAAAATGCCTTAAAAAATGAAAATAAAAAAATGGGGTAGGACCAAAAAAAATAGGGTTGGTTTGGATACCTGCACACAACTTTTTTTTGCCCTAACAAGGTCTCCTCCGCCGGTTTCACTGCTTCTGGAACTTCTTCCAAAGCAGTCCGTCCGGTAGCCTGGTCTATTCGTAGAATGGCATCGCCCACTTATGGATAGGTATAAATTTCTCACGAGATCCATGCCAGCCGACAGAATACCAAATAAGTTTATCCTAGAATGATCACAGCACCAGTGTAGCCCTCTGTCAGGCAGTATTGGGTGGACACTGCCGTCGGGTTGTTGATCAGGCCACACTTTTTTTTATTATTTGGGTCACGGATCCCATTTTGCCTAAATGAAAGGTAAATAATTGTTTTCCTGTTGACTTTAGCTTTCCATTGGTATATCACACCATATATCTTTAAATTTTTTCTATAATTTGTTTTCTCTGGAGTACACATCGGAGGGAATAAAAAAAAAAGTGTTAAATCCTAATTTTATTTTTATTCCGATTTTTGGCTTTCCTAGTGCGGCGGGCCCGTAACCCAAATTTAAAAAAAAGTGTAGCCTCAGTATGATATGATCAATGTGAGACAAAACAGAACCCGGTCAGCTCATCTTACTTGGCCTTTATTCACACATATAAAGACAGACCCGATAGCTCTGTTGATATTACACTCTGAGCGCATCCACCCTATCCGTTGGGAAAGTAATATGAAAGTAATATGGGGGAGTAATATGAAAATCAACCATAAAGCACAATGCTGTATATTACTCTAGCATCCAAACCAATTAGCACCATCACAGCTGCTATGCCAGTCTCAGAGTCTGCTTAAAGCTGGGCCGTCAGGGAATAAGTTCAGCATTTTCCATACATGGACTAAAATAACAGTTCCACCAGAAGGCAGCAGTGTTTGGACAGGGGACCAGGAGCATTGTCCAGCTACAACATATTCACCCTATCTTATACCTGTAAGAGCTGAGCTCCCAGCCCTTAAGAGCCCTCTTGTGAATGGAAACTGAACTATATCCAAAAGTGCTTTTGGCCTCACTTCAACCATGACGGTCAAGCTTTAACCTTTATCTCCGGTCGCCATATATACGGTGACGTGGGGTCAGCTGACCTGGGAGTCATGGTGACATGCGTGACTTACAGATGGACTAACAATTAGACCTGTTACATAATAATCATGATGCACCTATAGTATGAATATAGAAAACGGCAGCAAATGGTAGGCCTAGCCTTGTCCCAATGATACAGCGACAACACAGTACACAGATATATTATGATAAAACAAAAGGAAGAACATGCGTTGGAATCTCACCAGGGGTAGACACTAACTTTTTCAGCTGTGGGCCACCTGGGCCCGTAGCTTTAAAAAACTACGGGCCCGGACCAAGATCTGTGGGCAAATGGTCACAATTATTTTTTCTTTAAGAGAAAAAAAAAGTTAATTCTTGATTGGTCTATGAAAGAGTGTAATCAATACGACCAAGTCGGGTACATTTCCCTCTTTCCATCAATATATTGCATGACTATACTTGTCAGTCAAACTTTCATTAAATGCCCTCAAAATACTCCTGTGGGCCACCCGGGCCCGTAATAGTGCTATTTTGCAGAAAACTACGGGCCCAGACCCAAAACTACGGGCCATGGGCTCCCAGGCCAGCGTTAGTGTCTACCCCTGCTCACTACACTACCATTAGTAACATACATAAAAAAATAGGATTAATCTCCTTGCTGATATTCACAGATCAAACCTCATGAAATTTGCATTCAAAATATCAGTGGTCCCCAAAGATGTTGATAGAGGATATCCCCACCCATCTTCACAAATACACTCTACTTAAATATCTAACATAAACCCATGAAACTAGATACATGGAATGAATACAATACAGGACTGCACTTGACTGGAATGATACAAAAAATCCCTTGAAATCCCTGCAAAATTATACCCAAATCAAGTCTCAAATGTGAATTGAAAAATAAATTACTACAATTATCATATCTTCCTTTATACCCTACCAAACTATTTGCTGTCATCATCTAACAGTACTACCATCCTTCAACAATAATAGGATTTATATTTCCAACCTGGACAGTTTATAATTAATACTGCATCTAACTAACACTCTTTAGTTAAATGTTGGAGTGATATCCTACATGTATACATACTTTCACTTTCTTCAAGGATAAATCATATAACATTACTGTAGTGGCCAACTCCAGTGCAGGTTCTCAAATAAATGCTTGTGCTATTTTAATGCAGGGTATGAACTATTTTTATACATCCCTATATCCCATGTAAGGGTAGGTTCTGTATAAGCACAGGTCGAGTCAAATGTTGAAATCTGTAAGCACAGGTGTGCTTTAAGGTGGATCGCTACCTCTTGAATATGGACACACTGCGCAGGTATCTGCGCATGTAGCTTAAATACCTCAGAATAAGCTGATATTAGATCACTGGGTACATATATATGCTGACTAAGCAATACCCAAGAATTGGACAAGATTGAGCAAAATTGAGCTGTATATTGGACTTTGAATATTTGATATATTGTAGCCAATAATATTTGCTATTTTTGTCATGAGCTAGAACATTGGAATTTTTTTTATCAATAAATCATTATCTAGATGGATATAGATGTCATTACATTGCTTAAAGTAACCAAGGGTATGAAGAACAACCATTTTCTACCCTGATTCTTGCCATTTTACCCATTATTCTAGGCATTAAATATGAGATTTAGACCATTTTTGCACTATTTTTTAACTTCAAATGCCAAAAAAAACTAGACATATGCCCGGGACCCCCTATCAAAAGCACTTTTATATGTTAGCAAATGATCTTAATTATTTTCTGAGAGAGTTAAAAAAAATTCTGTTAACTTTGAATACTATTTTTAGCTAATAAGGCTACAAAATAATGAAAATTTATTTTGATTCTTTCCAGCAACATCATATTTTTACCCAGAATGCCATTGCATACAACCATAAAATTATTTTTGCAGTAAAGTGGAACATATAGGCATTTCACATGTGAGGTTTTACATTTCTGTGCATTATGGTTGATATGAAAAAAAATCATGGAAGTTTTCACACTTCTTTCTATTTTTTTGTGAAAAATGAAAATACTTTAATTTTTCAAAATTCTGTATCTAAAAAAGTAGCTCGGGACCCCCCATTTTTCTTTTCATTTTCCCATTCTATATGATATAGACTGCATGTAGAAAAAAAATAGAAAGATTCTGTTAACTTTGATCAAAGGGTAGCGACCCACCTTAACAGACCCCCGAAGATGTTATGGTAACAAATAAACTGGGCAATTGTTGAGAAGGGCACAGGTTAAATCAAATTTTGAAATCTATAAGCACAGGTGGGCTTATAAACTGACACCCACTGATATTATGGTGACAAATAAACTGTGCAACTGTGGAATATGTCTCTTCCTGTGAGGGGTCTTTATACAAAACAACAGTTGATTCAGCATTTACAGAAGTGCATGGATGGTGAGGAGACAAGATGAGTGGCTACATGGTTCTGTAAGTCTGCGACTTCAGGGAAGCCCATCACACACGTCTCACAGCTGCAACACACATGCATCACAAGGTGGTTCTGTAGATCTACTGGTCGGCAGAACCCCCTCACACACGTTGCACAGCGGGAATTGTCACAAAGTTCTTCACAGCTGCAACAAATGTCTAATTCTGATTTGATTTTATAGGATTCAGTTTTATCTGGTGATACTAAATCCTGGTTATGTACAGCATGGGTGTGATATAAGTGTCCCTTATTTCTGGTTGGTTGGACAGAGATTGAAGGGTCTGTGTGAGGTCTTGTATGCGTCCTCAGGTGTTTCTGTAGTTCTCGTGCTGTTTGGAATATTATACAGCAAGGGGAACAGGTGTTTACCTGTCTCTTGTTCCCCCTTTTATGGATCTCCATATGGCGCTTCAATGTAGATGAGTACATAAACAACTTATTACACATGGGACACTTATGAGGTTTCTCTTCTGTGTGGGTCACCATGTGTATCTTTAAGGCTTCTGCCTCTCTGAACTTCCAACCACAGTCAGAACACTTGTGTGGTTTCTCCTGTATATGGGTTCTGATGTGTTGCTTTAAGCTACCTGTCTGTGTGAACTGTTTACCACAGTCATTACACTTATAAGGTTTTTCTCCTGTGTGGGTTCTCATGTGTATTGTTAATTTACTGGATTCCCTAAATTGGTTACCACACACAGAACACCTGTGAGGTTTCTCCCCTGTGTGGGTCATCATGTGTGCCTTTAATTCACTAGATCTCTTACATTGTTTACCACATTCAGAACATGTGTAAGGTTTCCTCTCTGTGTGGATCATCATGTGTGACTTTAAGTTACCTGCCCTACTAAACTGTTTACCACAGTCAGAACACTTGTAAGGTTTCTCACCTGTGTGTGTCATCATGTGTTTCTTTAAGTTACATGCCTGAGTAAACAGTTTACCACAGGTAGAACATCTGTATGGTCTCTCTCCTGTGTGGGTCCTCGTGTGTTGCTTTAAGCTATGTAAATGTGAAAATTGTTTACCACAGTCAGAACATTTGTGAGGTTTTTCTCCTGTGTGGGTCCTCATATGTAGCTTTAAATGAGCAGAGTCCCTAAATTGTTTACCACAGTCTGAACACTTGTGAGGTTTCTCTCCTATGTGAATCATTATGTGTAGTTTTAAGTTAGTTGGCTGAGTAAACTGTTTACCACAGTCAGAACACTTGTAAGGTTTCTCACCTGTGTGAGTTCTCATGTGTGTCCTTAAGTGACCTGCCTGTGTAAATTGTTTACCACAGTGAGAACATGTGTGAGGTCTCTCTCCTGTGTGGAACATCATGTGTCTCCTTAAGTCACCTGCCCGTCTAAACAAATTACCACATTCTGAACACTTGTGAGGTTTCTCTCCTGTGTGCAACATCTTGTGCTTCTTCAAGTCACCTGAGTTACTAAACCTCTTTTTGCATACAGAGCACTCATAAGGTTTTTCTCCTGTGTGGGTCCTCATGTGCAGTTTTAATGTGGAACCTTCCTTAAACTGTTTACCACAGTCAGAACACTTGTACGGGTTTTCTCCTGTGTGGTTTCTCATGTGTATCTTTAACTTGCTAGATTCCCTAAATTGTTTACCACATATAGAACACTTGTGAGGTTTCTCTCCTGTGTGGATCAGCATGTGTGTCTGTAAGTTACCTATCTTATTGAACCGTTTACCACAGACTGAGCACATGTGAGGATTTTCTCCTTTGTGGATCATCATGTGCAACTTTAGGTTACCTGCCTGTGTAAACTGTTTACCACATTCAGAACACTCATAAGGTTTCTCTCCTGTGTGGGTCCTCATGTGTAGCTTTAAGCTCGAACCATGTAAAAATTGTTTACCACAATCATAACACTTGTAAGGTTTTTCTTCTGTGTGGATCATCATGTGTGTCTTTAATTGAGCCGCTGTCATATACTTTTTATCACACTTAGTACACTTGTGAGGTCTCACGCCGACATGATTCATCATGTGTGTCTTTAAGCCACTTGACTGTGTAAATTGTTTCCCACACTCAGAACACTTGTAAGGTTTCTCACCTGTGTGGGTTCTCATGTGCGTCTTTAAGTTAGATGCTGTCATACACTTTTTACCACACACAGAACACATGTGAGGTTTCTCACCTGTGTGTGTCATCATGTGCGTCTTTAAGCCACCTGCCTGTGTAAACTGTTCACCACAGTCAGAACACTTGTGAGGTTTTTCTCCTGTGTGGGTCATCATGTGTGTCTTTAAGCCACCTGCCTGTGTAAACTGTTTACCACAGTCAGAACACTTGTGAGGTTTTTCTCCTGTGTGGATCCTCATGTGTGTCTTTAAGCTACCTGCCTCTATAAACTGCTTACCACAGTCAGAACACTTGTAAGGTTTCTCTCCTGTGTGGATCATCATGTGTGTCTTTAAGCCACCTGCCTGTGCAAACTGTTTACCACAGTCAGAACACTTGTAAGGTTTCTCACCTGTGTGGATCCTCATGTGTGTCTTTAAGGCACTTGCACATGTAAACTGTTTACTACATAGAGAACAGTGATGGGGCTTCTCCATGGTGGGTATTTTATGGTTCTGTGACTTTGAGTGGCTCCCCCCTCGGCTCTTGGTTTTTGCTCTTGGCTCAAGTCCCATTTCTGTCTATGTTGTATGTAGGTTGTCCTGTGAATCAGACTCTGTATTACAGACTTCTGTTGGGCCTCCCTGTTTCACGATATAACTGTCGCAGAATCTACAAAAAAAGAAACAAGAAAAGATACAACATGCTATTTGTGATAAATGTTAGGGAGTGTTCATTTATTATGGGGGGGGGGGTGAAATTGTCTTTAACACCCCCCCCCCCCCCGGCGCTGTCCAGAGAGTCCGAATTTTTTATGCCTTCCCCCTTAGGAGGGGTGTCAACCCACCACCCCCTATTGGAGTGGTAGGTACCAGTGGTAGCTGTCTTGCAGGTGAAGTGGTAGCTGCGGTTGAAAGTTGAATTATTGTAAAATATCGCATATTAGGGAGTGATCATTTTTTAACAACGGGGGGGGGGGGGAATTTGGACCCCTTGACCGGGGGCGCAAAAAAATGTAACTGTTTTGAGCCAAAAAAGCCTGCGCGTTACTATGCTTCAAAGGGCCCGCGCGCAAGCCGATTTTCGACCCTAAGAGGGGGGGGGGGGTAAAACAATTTGACCCCTCGAGGTGTGGGGGTGTAAAAAATTTTGCACTCTCCGCGCAGAAACCCACCCCCCCTGTTGTTTAAAAATGATCACTCCCTTAGCACCCGAACTTTTGGCTCATCCTATAAGCATGACTATGGTGACTTTGATCATAGTAGCTAAATCTCATGTATAAGCCGTACCCTGACTTTGAGCACATCCTATAAGCTGTACTGGCGATCTGATTGGTTTACTAGCCGCGGCCTATCGGCACGGTTTTAGGCCACACCAAAATAAAAAGTTGGTCAGCGGATTTCCTGCACCATATTTTCCAAAAGTTTTTGAAAAATAGAGTGTCTTTGGCCAGCGCCCACACCATTTCCTTGAAAATTACATTTTTCTTTTCTTCTTTGTTTTAGGTGTCTTTTTCTCTAATTGGGAGCAAGGAAATTTGGGTGTGAAAAAAAAGGATTGGATGAGTCGGGGCAGCCATAGTACTACAAGGGACAAAATAAAAGCACAACCCAGTAACAATACAGGTATGGAGATCCTTACAAACCAGATTTTAATCGAAACCAGTGCTAATCACATGATATTTGACGGATCTCCATAAAAATGCACCACATGAACAGGAGCATGATACGAGCATGCTCCTAAAGATTGAATGTGTGATTAACATCACAGATGACTCAGGGTCAGGGTAGCCAAGACGGAAAGTGATATACGCACGGCGGCCGTGCGTATAGCGCTACTATACACACGACGGGCGTGCATATAGCCCTACTATATGCACGACGGGCGTGTGTACAGTTCCACTATATACACGACGAAATATCCTAGCTCCACGCTTTCCAAAACTGAAAAAATTGTGTTCATATTCCAACTAGAACTAAAGTTACAAATATATTTATCAAATTCATCAAAAATATAGTTTTCTATGTCCGCCTAGATAGTAGATTTAAGTAGCCGCTCTCGTTCCCTCTCGCCTTTACAAAACTGTCTTTTTGTATTAAAGTATACCAACTAGAACCAAATTTACAAATATACCCATGAAATAAAATTTAAAAGCGACTTTTCGAACTGAAACCCTTAATTTCGGCGACATTTCGATCTCAGGGGAGGACCCCTCTGCACCCCCGGTATTGTTTGTGTAGCCTATTAATGTTCTTAGGCCTACGACAATTGTGTGTAGAATGAGCTAATACACTGTGGCTAGGGAAAACCCTTCCACATCAATGAGGGCGTAAAGATGAGAGATGAGACGTCAGTTTGAGTACTTGGTATCTTTTATTAATAATAATATTAATATCAGAGTACCAGTCACTAGGGCTCAGTATATAAGTTACTGATGGTTGCAAGATGATAAGTGATTTCCTCCTCCATCTGACCGGGGTATAAGTACAGGTGCCCGGCAGGTGGAGGGGGTGCCCATGTGACCGGAAGTAGATGTAACAGTGGTTTTCATTGGATAATATACATTTGACATTTGATTGGATAATTATATATTCATGGCTTTAACATGTGGCGTGCGCTGGACCGCGGGTGGGGAGCCTGGGTCCAGTGCATTATGGGTAATGGATTACATAATAAGTAGCATGCACACATGGGGGCTTTGTCGCCCACCTTCCAGGTGGCCTCCAGCCGGCTCAAGTGGCTTTGGCGGTGCCACACTGATTAAGGGTGTCCAGCTTTATAGCATTGTTTTATGTGTTGACAGTTAATCCTTGAGGTCAACATATAGTTCATTTGTTTTGTGTATAGGTGACCGGTCGGTGCCTTGTCGTCTGGAGGGGCTGACCGTTACCTATTGTCCCTGGGATAAGGGTCTGCTTGTGATCTATGGATTAGTTATGTATGGGGGTCAGTTATGCTTGGCTTTATGAGTAACAGGTATGTCTGACGTCTAGGTGTACTTTGATGGACATATGGATTGAAAATATGTATAAAGTATTGTGCGTATTACAAATAATACTAAATATGAATATTAATAATCATAAATCATAATTATGATGTAATATGACGTAATATGACGTAATACAATTGATGAAGGTATAATAAGGGGTTTTGTGGCGTGACAGCACCCCCCAATACAACTCCTGCACGCCCTCGTGCAGGCCGAGAAGTAGTAGAGGAAGAGTTATGTCACGCTTCAAAAGTATTTTTATGAACATTTTTTTTTGTATTTTATAATTTTTGATATATCTATCTTATGCTATGACTATGACTGGGTTCTTAATCACATTTTCTAGGTTTATACGGTGTTTTGTACATACATGTTATGCAATGGTAATAATAATATTTCAATGGTAACGTACTGGTACTATATGTCTCGCTTCCGTTCTATTTATATGATTATACGTTTTTGGAAGCTTTTAACCTTACCAATTATTTACATAATACGAGTCGTGGTACAATGGTAAATGTGACGTACTGTTTCTATATGTCGCGCTTCCGTCCTAGTTTATAATACAATCAATTCATACGATAGGAAGCTGTAAGAAATTCATTTCAATAATAATATAGATGTACTAAGCGTTTACATAGGCCATGTGTAATACTTAGTATGGTATGATATTACATGTATAACAATAGGTTGAGCAGTGTATTTTGTTTATGTAATGATCTTTGGCAATACTTGATCTTTTTGATATTCATTCTCAATGTCGAGGGGCAATGGAGGAAGTTCGTTCTGAGTTATCACCTTCTATGATAAATTTTTATGTTTCATTTCCTGTCTCACTCTTTTTCATAACAATGGCTGTCAATAGTTCGGTAGTTGTCATGTCTTTTGGGTTTTTGATAAGTGACGTAGTGTTGTCACTGTCGGGGTCAATGTCAATGTTGTCTTGGGTTTCGGTCGGATGTAGGGATGTAGTCATTTCAGTAGTCTTAAGGGTTAATCCTGTGGTGATGGTGTCGTCTTTCAGGGCCGGTATGATAGAAAACCGTGCCGCTAGGGGTAGTATGACGTGGTTGGGTAGATAGTATGACTTCTGTTTTCTGTTGATGTTGAATGATATGGGGCCGTTCCATGTCATGTTTATGCGTGGGTATGGGCATGACAGGGCGGAGATGGCCGTCAGAGTTGGGATGAATTCATTAACAATAGAGTCACGTTCGTAGGGTAGGGATAGCAGTGGGATGGTGTGGTTGACGTGTCCTTGGTAAATTTTGAGGGTAATAGTAGGATTGGTTTTGTGTCCAGAGTTTGTCATTCCAAAGTGACGTGTAATTTTGTTTTTACACTTGAAGATGATTTTGAAAACAGCGTATACGATTAATGCTACAAATATCAGGGTAAAAATGTTATGGGCATCAACGTATTGATCTAGATTGATAGTGTGGTTTTCTTTGGTTTCACTCTGGGGGATGGGGTTAATAAATTTCCAAGAAATGTTGTTGGGTCGAGCACTAACGGTTGGGATGGTCGCGAATAGTGCTTTTCCTTTGGATACATATAATAAGTAGAAGAATCCTACGGCGTTTAGAATACAAGTGACTGGTACTATATAGTTCCATACGGGGCTAGCGAAGAAGCTAGCTATGTTCTCTCGTATGGGTGTGTCCTGGATGGGTCGGTCTAAGATGTCTGCTGCGTTGGTGGCTTCTATTAGGATATTCCTGGTGAAGGGTTCCAGGTCCAATGTAATGTCTGATGACAACTTGCTGATGTTTGTCATAGATTTGATGATAGCTTGTGTATGTAGATGTGGTATGTGTATTGGATCGTGGTGTAGTGATGATGCTGTGATGTTGAGATTGTTTGTGAGTGCGAGTAGTATGGGTGTATTGGCCGCGTGCATTAGAAAATGTGTTGAAGAAGATTCGTTACAAGGAATTTTGGTGTTTGGGAGGTACAATGAGTCAAACTGTAAGTGGCACATACATGGGACACCAATAACTGCGTAGGCCGAAGCTTTCTTAGTAGTTGGTGTCATGTGCTGACAGATGACGTGGTAGTACTCCCTGTTAGTAGTTACTAAATATTTATCTTTACCAATAGCTATAGCACGGGTTTGTATGGGTCTCAGAGGGTGTACTTGAAATGTGCAGAGTCTGGCTATGTCTGCCTGGTCACCTTTAAAGGCCGCCATGAGGCAGGTTGGCTGGTCACTGCGTATTCTAGGCATGGTCCTAGCGCATACTTTCAGTATTGAGCCTTGGCACGTAAGCAAATCTGCGTTTGTCATCTCTAAGTACAATGTCTCTGCCTCGTTGACAGCGAGGAAAGTTTTGTCAGTGTGTAATAGGGTAGATCCAGAACTTGTCGTATTTTCGGTGTTAATGGGGACATGAGTTGTAATTACTTGATATAAGTTAAATGCTGCGTCTGTGGCAGAAATGATAACATTAATATGAATGTATAAGTGAGTTTTGGAATAGGTGTATAGTGCAACTGGTTGTGAGTAGTAATATGCGGTGTCAATAATGGTTACCTCGGATCCTGGGTTCCTAATTTTGAGTTGTGTGTCTAAGGTGGCTAGCTTGAGTGCTAGCTCTGTGGGTTGAATCATATCCGGTGCTAATATTCCAGTGGACAATAATCTGAGAGAATTTTCCACCTTGTATAACCCTTGTTGGTAGGCGATCCTGGTCATTAGGACAATTACCTGAGCCGATATGATGGCTGACTGGGTAATCCTACGATCCTGGTCGGCTTGGATGGAGGTTAGGGTTGTGGAGAAATCATCAGACCATGAGTCTATGGATTCGGTAATATTAAGTAGGGATTCCTGTACAACGTCCTGTTGTTTAATATAAGTGTCTAGAAACTGCTGGTGTTGCTGGGTGACGTCATGTAATCCTTGTGCAGTTTTAACATTGACGTCGGCCAGTGTACCAATTCTAGCATCTAGGTGATGTATGACGTTGATGATAGAATCCATGTCTCTAGTGGTTGCCAGGCCAAAGATTGATTTAAAGAGCTCCCCTAAGAATCCTAGGATAGCTCTCTTTGGCCTGTTAGTAATAGGATCCGAGAGGAAGTGTGCAATGTTCTTTAAAGTCTTAATAATGTTAATATCTACGTTTTGTAGTATTCGGTCGAGGTCGGCAGCTTGTTGTAACATCTTGGCGTCATGGCTGTCATGGGGTCCTAGTGAAGTCAGTTGAAGAGTCCTGATGGTGTTGTAAATGAGTGGCTTCGGACGAGGAGCCATTGGGATGTTGTAGGGGATGGCCAGTATGACCTCGTGTAGGTCATGACCGGTGATGATTTGTCCCGGCGGCTGTTCATAGATGAGGCCGATATTTTGCCTCACTATTGGTTGTGCTGCCGTGTAAATGATGTGCGTGATGATTAATAGGAGGTAGAGTGTATACCTCATGATTCCCGAGTTGTTGGGATTTGATAGTAATAATAGTACAGTGAAATCTCGTTATAAGGAGGACGGTTATAAGGAGCAGACGGTTATAAGGAGCACATTTGCTTCGCCAAAACCTTTTCTATACTTTTCTATATTAAAAAAAATACCATTAGAACGAGCATTTCTAGCCAAAAATCGTTTATAAGGAGCAAATCTTTCAAGAAAGTAAGCGATTTTTTATTGAAATAATATCCTACTGCCACTGTGATGATGTGTGGACTACCGGGGGGCTTTGTCAGGACTTCTCCTGTGGTGTGGGCGGCCTATAGGGGTGTGGGTGCGGACCTGTGAGGGGGGGGGGGGGGGCTTTGTCAGGACTTCTCCTGTGATGTGGGCGGCCTATAGGGGTGTATGTGCGGACCTGTGAGGGGGGGGGGGTTGTCAGGACTTCTCCTGTGATGTGGGCGGCATATAGGGGTGTAGATGTGCACCTTTGAGGGGGGGGGGGGGGGGCAGAAGTCCTGCACCTCCCACAGTCACCTACCACTGGCATCTCCCTAGTGTAGGGGCATCTCCCTAGTGTAGGGACATCTCCCTAGTGTAGGGGCATCACCCTAGTGTAGGGACATCTCCCTACTGTAGGGACATCTCCCTAGTGTGGGGACATATTATTAGGGTGTGGACATAGCCCCCTGAGCATAATATTTTCCACAGAATATTCTACTCAACAAAAATATAGTTTGTTATAAACAAGTTAGAACTTTGTTAGAACCAAGTTATTTTACTATGAAAATGTATGGTGAAAGTCGGGACCAAGCAAATATGTTTGTTGAAACCAGAATTCGTTGTAAGAAAGTTAGTTGTAACCACATTATGACCAAAATCGGTTACAAGGAAGGTTGGTTACAAGGAGCAAATTTGCTTTGCCAAAAGGTGCTCCTTATAACGAGATTTTACTGTAGTAGTCGATCGTTTGTAGTATTAATAGTTGGTAGTCGATAGTTGGTGAAGGATGAGTGTAAGTGCGCAGTACTGGCGGGGATCTACCAAATTAGCTGTGGGCTGCTCCTGACTGAATCGATGTGTGTAGGGGTGTGGTCACTGGGTGACTGTGGAAAGATGGGGGGATGTGTGGGAACTTATACCCTTTGGTCTGGGTACAGGGTGGTGGCTATGTCACCCTGCCATGTTGGTCGTTATCACACTCCCATACGTGGAGCTTTTGTTTGCGCGCTCCAGTGGTGGCGCCATCCAGGGCTCAGATTGCGGTCATCCTCCTGGTGTTGTTGACACCTGTGATGCATGCGGGCGGCCGCCTGCATACACCGCTTTTCCACTGGTCTATGGGGGGGGGGCTAATAAGAGTGCGCAAACTGTCCTTTCATGTCGGATTTGACATGTTGATAATAGTTCTATTTGAAGTGCCAGTTTGTTAAAGGAGCAGCAATAATATGGAGTCGCCCTGCCACTTACTTGTGTGGTGAAATGGGTATAGATGGATAATAGTAATAATAATAATAGTTGATGAAGCTTGTGCGCTTTTTGATGATAAATACTGTATTTCCAGTATGATGATCGGTGTGTCAGTCGTGATTCTTTGTGAATCATTATAATAGTAATAGTGATAATAGTAGTCGTTGTAGTAGTCAGTGTTTGATCCTTTTTGGTAATAAAGTCGATAATATATGACAGTTGGTGTCTCTTTTTGATAGTAGGGATAATATAGTGAGCTTTTTGTTGTTTATGTAATATAGGTGATAACTCTTTTCCTCTTATATATTATATAGTTTATATTATGGTTTTAGTCCCACCGGTGTCCTCCTCTTGACCTTGGAGTGGGCCGGCTTCGCTTTATATATGTTTTTGGTTTGTAGTAGCGCTGGTCTCGCTTTATATGAATCTCCGTCTTTCTTCCATAGTTTGGATATGAGGTCGTCGTTGGGGTCAATGAGTCTGTGAATGAAATCGTTGTTTCTCACGTGACGTACGAGTTTCAGTCTATCTACGTGAACTGGGTTTTTCATTGTCTTCATTGTGATGACGGATTTGAGGAGGACGGATGTTTTTGAGACGAATTTGCACACTATGTATGGACCGGAGTACACTTTCTGAAGTTTCAAACATTTTGTTCTATCCATCAGTCGGGGTACCTTGACATACACTAGTGATTCTTTCTGCACCTTTGTAGGTTTTGCCTTTTTGTCGTGTTGTTGTCTCATTTGTTCTGTCCTCTTTTCGATGTTTTCAATGACCTGATTGTATGTGTAGTCTATTTTCTTTAATTTGTCGATGATGTGGAGATTTTGACTTTTCTCTTCTTCCTGGTTGAGTTTGTTGTCTATTATGGTGTTTGGGTTCCTTCCCTTCATAATGAAGAACGGTGTGAATGCAGTGGTGGCGGACTCTGTGTTGTTGATGGAGAACACGAGGTGTGGTAGGAATACATCCCATGTGTCCTGGTGTTCCTCACAGTAGGCCCGTATGCCTTCAGACAGCGTCTTCACATATCTTTCAGCCTGGCCGTTCGATTTTGGTCTATAGGCCGAGCTGAAGACATGTTTTATGTTGAGGGAAGATGTCCTGTTTCTGAATTTTGAATTTTTATATGACGTTCCATTGTCTGACTGGAGGTATGTTGGTATACCCTCGGCCAGAACAACCTTCTCTATGAATTCTGCGGTAGTTGTTTCCGCGTCCAATGATGTAGTGGGGTAAGCTATGCAGAATTTAGAGAACCTGTCGACCACTACCTGAATGTATACGTTCTTTCCTGGTGTTGGTGGTAGTGGGCCTATGGCATCTATGTGGACAAACTGGAATGGGTAAGAAGGGGTACTATGGGCCGTCATTGGCAGATTGTTGGTTAGGTTCATCTTTTTGGCTTTCAGGCAGACGTGGCAGGTCGCTGTGAATTTCTGGACGTCGGCCGCCATGCTCTTCCAATATACTTTGGGAAGCATGGTCGACAGCATTCTTTGTGCGCCAGCGTGGCCTGCCATTGGTAGGTCGTGAAAAAGCTTCAAGATGGGAAGTCTCATGTCATCTGGGATGACAGGTTGGAATGAGAATTCCTTGTGTTTCTTCCATAGTACCGTGTTGATATGGACCAAAATATCATTCAGCATGAAGTGGTCATCAGCTATCTTGATAAATTGCTCCGTCTCCTTCTTGTTTTTGTCGTTGGGTACCTGTCCGTTCTCTAAGTACGTGATGATAGCTTTTGTGTGTAGGTTATATCTTTGTTCTCTTTTGAGGTTGAGTATGGAGATCTGTGGGTCGGAGAGGCTCTCTATCATTTCAATCAGATGATTGGTCTGATTGGCCAGATGTTTTGCCATGTCTTTGGCATCTCTTCTAGGTTTTTCATTTTTCTTCTTTGGCTTTGGTTTATCTGTGGTTTTCTTAGGTTGCGGTGCCGGGGTGTGGCCTGGGACCGGTCGGGTCGCCGCAACCTGCTCTATTTGTTCTGTTTGAGTTTCCTCTATGAATGTTGATAGGGCTTCTAGGGATGTAGAGGGTACTGTCAGCTGCTTTGGGGCGTGGCCTGGGACCGGTCGTGCAGCTGAATCCACTTCCTGTTGTACTGAGGCCACTATGGCTGCTAACAGTCCCTTGTATTCTGTTTGTGGAAGCCCAAAATGATGTAATTTGGTACTTGGGATGTCAGGATTTGCTCTTAGGTTGGGGGTCAATCGTTTTACTTCTTCTATATCTTCTGTGCTTTCTTCCATACATTCACAATAGAAGTGATGGGTGGAGTTTCTCTTCAGGATTGATTTGGGTAGTCGTTTTGGTAGTGTCAATGGTGGTTCGTCTTCTTTGAATTTCTGTGTGTGTATTTCATCCTCAAACATAATTCTATGTTGTACCCTTATGGCTTTGGGTTTTGGTGGAGGATCTGTCATTGGTGTCTTGTCTAGTGGGTAGTCTCGTCTTGACATAACGTCTGATGGTATGTTTAATTTGCCTCTTATGTGTCTGATATTGAATTGAAATTGTTGAATTTTGAGTGCCCACCTTGCCCACATGTTTTTGTTATCTGATTTTGTCAACATGTGGATGAGGGCTTGGTGGTCAGTATATAACTCGAATGGTCTTCCTTCTAGGTAGTGTCTGAAGTACTCTATTGCAAATACTACTCCCAATAGTTCTCTTTGAGTGGCACCATAATTCCTTTCGTGGTCATGGAGTGCTCTGCCCGCAAAGGCTACTGGTCGTAGAACGCCGTCTTTCTCCTGGGAAAGAGTAGCTCCCAGGGCTGTACCAGATGCATCTGTGGTAAGATGGAACTGTTTGTTGTAGTCTGGGTACAGCAAGATGACGTCATTGCATATAGAGTCCTTCAGGGTCTGAAATGCAGTCTCACATTCTTTTGTCCAAACAAATTTGTTCCCATTTTTGAGTAGGTTGAATAGAGGTCGACCAATTTCACTGAACCCTTTGATGAATTTTCTATAGAATTGGGCGAGTCCAGTGAATGACCGCACCTCTTTTGTGGTCTTCGGTGTGGGGAAAGTCTGGATCTTGTGGACTTTGTCTGGGGATGGTTTGATACCGTCAGTGGTGACTTTCATTCCTAGGAAGTCTAGTTCCTCTAGGAAGAATTCGCACTTGGTTTTCTTCAACTTTAGTTTGCCATTTCTTAGTGCTTCGAATATGTTTCTTAAATCAATGAAATGTTGGTCTATGGTGGGTGATAAACACAAGATGTCGTCTAAGTATGGGATTGCACATTTGTACTGCAGGTTCTGTAGGATCAAGTTGACTACAGCTTGGAAAGCCTGAGCACTGCTGGCAAGTCCCATGGGCATGGTCTTGTATCTATACTTTTTGGTTCTAGTGAGAAAGGCTGTGATGTCTCTGTCGTCCTCTCTAATTGGTATCTGGAAGTACCCTTGTTGGGCATCCATTTTAGAGAACACGGCAGGTCGCATCTCACCAATCATTTCTAGGCTGTCGTCTGCTCGTGGTGATGTAAGTGCTTGGTTGATGGATTGGGAATTCACATATCTTAGATCTGTCACTAATCTGTAACCCTGCCCGTTCTTTTTCTCTACAAGAAAACTTCTGGATGACCAGGGACCCGTTTTGGTTTCCTCCAGAATGTCCTGCTTTACCAGCTTCTGACATTCAATTTCAAGTCGTTCAGCTTTGTGCGGGGCCATTCTGAATGGGTAGAACTGTAAGGGTTTGGCGTCTGGGATCAGGTTGATTTTATGGGTGTAAAGATGGGTTCTTCCAATCATATTGTCTTTTCCCACGAATATGTCGTCGTATTCTTCAATTAATTGGCAAAATGTTGTGAATTGATCTTCTGTGAGGCAGTCTGGTTTTTGGAAGACGTGTGATTTTTCTTTTTCTGGTTCTATGTCTATGTCCTTCCCTATGTACATGTCTTTGTTTATGTCCTGTTCGTCGTGACCTGTCGTATCTTGTACCATATTTATATGATCTTCGTCGTCTGACATGGATTGATCCATGTCAGAGTCGGAGTACTCTGAGTATGTTGGTGTTGGTACATAGAATGTTTTGTCTGACCCTGTTGATGATGCACTGTCACTGATAGTGGAGTTGTTGTCTATGTCTATGTCTATGTCTGTCTCCTCGGGTTGTGTGTCCTCGTAGCCTGTCGATAATATATGATTTTCTTTGTCTATGTCTGTTTTTGTATATAAGGCTACGATTTCACCCTTCTGGATTTTACAGATTCTAGATGTGATATTCAATAATATCAGTGGGTGTCTGTCTCTTTGGTCAGGTGTCACGACTGAACGTTGTACGATGTAGTTTGGAAGTTTGTCTGATCTGTCAAAATTGTCTGTTATACCATTGATTTGACTGACTGAGTGGTAGCATGTGACTTGGCCTGTTATGGCCATTTCGGAAAATGGAGGTATCGAAATGGCTCTCACTGCCCTGATTGGTTGAGATTTTGGAGTTGGGTCAGTGGAGTAATTGATTTTGCTTTTAGTCTTTGATAGAAAGTCTGTTCCCAATATGATTGGTGATGAACAATTTGGAAGAATTGCAAATTGATGACTGAATGTTTTGCCTTGAATTTTGAATTTGATTTTGATAGCTCTTTTGATGTGACACAATGCTCCATCGGCAAGATAAACTTTGGACCTGATTCGTGAAAACTCATGAGGAACTAGTTTCGATAGAGTGGAGGCTAGACCCTCTCTCATGCAAGAGACGGTGGCTCCTGTGTCTACTAGACTGGGGATGTTGGTATCTTTGAATTGTAGATCTATATTGCCATTGACCATGTTGATAAACAAAACACTCTGCTCACCTTCTTCCATGTGTAGGTCGGGGAGTGGTGGGGGGACGACTTCCAGAGTAGCTTGGACGTCGGCAGGTTTCCCGCGCACTGGTGCCGCGTTGTGGATTGTCTGTGGGTCATGTGGCGTGGTGTCGATGGGCGATGCTGTGTCTTCTGTGTTGGGGACTGTTTTGTCATCCTGATGAGGCCTATCCATAGGATGACAATCTAGTTTCCCGTCGTCTTGGTGAGGTCGTTCATCATGCTGACGAGCTGTGCAATGGTGTACTGTGGAGTGGGGTTTTGTGGCGTTGGTTGAAGTTGTAGTTGTTGTTGTTGTTGTGGCCATTGTTGTTGTTGTTGTTGTTGTGGCCATTGTTGTTGTTGTTGTGGTGGCTGCCATGATTGCTGTTGTGGCTGCCACCTTTGTTGTTGTTGTTGGCTCTGGATGAGTTTGAAGTGATGTGGGGGTAGGGAACCCGTTTGAAGAAGGGTTATGATGTCTTTGGGTCCCCCTTTGAATCGGTGGGTGGGAGGGATGAGGCCCATTGAACGTGCCTTTCTTATGTTGTCAACGTAGTTGATGTCGAAGTCCTCTCTCCTCCCCCTATAGTTGGGTGGTAATGCAAAGTCAGTTGGTGGAGATTGGTGTGTAGGTGTAGCTGCTTGTTTGTGGTAGGTGGGTTTTGGTTTACCACCCCCCATAGCAGCTACTGTATGTTCGGTCTCCATTACTTCCTGTTACTTCTGAAGAAGGTCTCTCAGTTTCTCATTCTCCCTGTCCTTTTCCCTTAACTGAGCAGCTATGACTGGGTCTAGGGCGCTGTTGGATAGGGATGATACCTTATGTGTGGATGTCTTCTTGTACAGGTATGCACACCTGAGTGCTCTGCAGAGGGAAGCCCATGTAGTAGGACTTTCCGCTCTGATCGCCTCTCGGTAGTCCTCGTTTAATACTGTGGCTACCTGGATGATGGCAGCTTCTATGTCCACCCCCTTGTTTTGGAAGTGGGTGTTGGCATCTTTTAGCCATTCTTCCATGGTTTGTAGGGTGGGGTCAAATTGGGACAGTGTTAATAGCTTGATGTCGTTTTCGACATCCTTGAAGTGGTGAATAAGTCCCTTCTTTATTAGGTCATAATCGTCTTGGATACTGGTGGGCTGCATACTGTACCACTCGTACGCTGGTCCAGCTAGATATACTGCACAAGTGACATGGATGGGATGATCTTCTTGAGGGTATTTGAGCCTAACAAAACGTTCTAGGTCGGTGAACCACTTTCTGGTGCTCATCTTAATGTCTGGTTTGGAGAATTTGATTGGTTCCCGGATGGTGTATTTGTTGGCTTTTGATATGGCGCTAGCCAGGTCGCTAATGGACTTGTTGTTTCTATATTCTGCGATATCAGATTTGAGTCTTTCTAACTCTGCCTTGTGGGCCGCTAATTGTTCATCTAATTTTCTTGATATCCTATCGTCTAGTTCTCGTTGTCTTTCTACCTCTACCTGATCGTCTCCGGCCATGTTGACAGTGGGTTCAACACGAATGGGAGAGATGGGTGGGGTAGCTATGTCTATAGGTATAATAGGTACAGTGTCTATAAGTGTTGTTTTAGAATGTCTTACTATGTCCTTGTAGATGCAGGAGGTGGACTTGGTGATGTGCTTGTTGTTGCTTGGTCCTTTCCTCCTGGTGGGTTGTAGACCTGATGTTGGTGCTGGTCCCTGGCTCCTAGTGTGCCTCCGTGATGATAGGTCACTGAGGGACTGGTGTCTCTGCATTAAAAAATTTCTTCATGGTCGCAGGTAGCTGAAGGTTGCCCGGTTCTCTACCACTCTGTGGCTAGGGAAAACCCTTCCACATCAATGAGGGCGTAAAGATGAGAGATGAGACGTCAGTTTGAGTACTTGGTATCTTTTATTAATAATAATATTAATATCAGAGTACCAGTCACTAGGGCTCAGTATATAAGTTACTGATGGTTGCAAGATGATAAGTGATTTCCTCCTCCATCTGACCGGGGTATAAGTACAGGTGCCCGGCAGGTGGAGGGGGTGCCCATGTGACCGGAAGTAGATGTAACAGTGGTTTTCATTGGATAATATACATTTGACATTTGATTGGATAATTATATATTCATGGCTTTAACATGTGGCGTGCGCTGGACCGCGGGTGGGGAGCCTGGGTCCAGTGCATTATGGGTAATGGATTACATAATAAGTAGCATGCACACATGGGGGCTTTGTCGCCCACCTTCCAGGTGGCCTCCAGCCGGCTCAAGTGGCTTTGGCGGTGCCACACTGATTAAGGGTGTCCAGCTTTATAGCATTGTTTTATGTGTTGACAGTTAATCCTTGAGGTCAACATATAGTTCATTTGTTTTGTGTATAGGTGACCGGTCGGTGCCTTGTCGTCTGGAGGGGCTGACCGTTACCTATTGTCCCTGGGATAAGGGTCTGCTTGTGATCTATGGATTAGTTATGTATGGGGGTCAGTTATGCTTGGCTTTATGAGTAACAGGTATGTCTGACGTCTAGGTGTACTTTGATGGACATATGGATTGAAAATATGTATAAAGTATTGTGCGTATTACAAATAATACTAAATATGAATATTAATAATCATGAATCATAATTATGACGTAATATGACGTAATATGACGTAATACAATTGATGAAGGTATAATAAGGGGTTTTGTGGCGTGACAGCACACAGCCGTCGTGTGTACTAGAACACATTACAGTGGCTCCAGATGGGTCAAAAACGACCTGGCAACCTGGGCTGTTTTGAAGGCGACTTCCGACCTAAGGCAATAATATAAGCGACCTGGCGACTTTTAGATAAAATTTACTATAGATTAAGAGGTCCAAAAAAGTGACTTTTTCGACCTGGACCCCTTAATTTCGGCGACTTTCCGACCTCAGGGGGGGACCCCTCTGCACCCCCATTACACACGGCCGCCGTGTGTACTGTGTTCTTATATACACGGCCGCCGTGTGTATAGTGACCCTATGCACACAGCCGCCGTGTTTATAGTTATATTATCTAATAATCGTGTGTATTCTCGGGAGCAGAATGTACGTCACACAGTACAGCGTGGCCCTTATCAAAAATCATGCGCATTCGCGCCCCTTTGTAGCATAGTAACGCACAGGCTTTTTCCCTCAAAACAGGTTGAATTTTTTTGACCCCCCCCCAAGAGGGGTCTAAATTTTTTACCCCCCCCCCCCGGTCAAGGGGTCCAGTTTTTTTTACCCCCCCCCCAAATCCACCACCCCCCCCTGTTGTTAAAAAATGAGCACTCCCTAACAACGCTATACACACGCCCCAGGGGGGGGGGCACTTAGTATATTATGTATACACAGGTGTGCGGCTGGCAAGGGTACTTTTCCAACCAAATCTCCCTAGCAAGGGTCCTGTTTCAGAGAAAAATGTCCCTAGCAAGGGTCTAGTTTCAACAAAATCTCCCTAGCAAGGATCACTTTTCCAACAAAATGACCCAATTTTCACCAAATTGTCCCATTTTTGCCCATTTTTTCCCGAAATTTTGCAGACACAGGTAAAATTTCTTGGTGAAATTACTGGTCCATGAGACATTTAGGGAGTGTTCATTTATTATTTACAGGGGGGGGGGGGGGTGGTGGGTTTGGGGGGGGGGGGCGTAAAAATTTCCGACCCCTTCTGAGGGGGGGCGTAAAAAATTCTGCCCCCTCTTGAGGGGGGGGCGTAAAAATTTAAGTCCATTTTTAGCCAAAAAGCCTGCGCGTTACTATAGTTCAAAGGGGGGGGGGCGAAAATTTTTCGGCGCCTACGGCGAGGGGGGCACAAAACGTTACACACGCTCTCGAGGGGGGGGCATAAAAAATCTCACCACCCCCCCTGTAATTAATAAATGAACACTCCCTTAGTGTTTTTCCTCTTCAAAACCAGGACTTTTCAGCCGAAAATGCCCTAGCAAGGGTAGGTTTTTGAAACAAAATCTCCCTAGCAAGGGTATAAAGGGTTGTCATTGGTCCAGCCGCACACCCCTATCAGAAAAAATTCAAATGTCGCTGTCTCGAATTTAGGGGTCTAAGGCCATTCCTGTGACACTGTGTCAGTGGGTGTGAATATGTTTAACGATGTTTTAGGCCTACTGCGCATTTCATGATTTGATTTCTTTCTAAAATTAAAATGTGAGGGAGACAATGAGTCAACACATTACCCAGACACATATTAACATCCATAGACCATACCATATGGGGGTACTACTAGACCCCTAAAATCGACAGGGCGACATGGCTGTTTATTAAAATCGACAGATGACATGGAGCTTAGTGACAAATGACAGGAGAAATAAAAAGATAGTGACAAGGGACATGAGCATTTCTTAAAATCGACAGGGGACATGGGCATTTCTTAAAATCGACAAGAGGGGGGCCCTTGATGGGGGGGTCCCCATGTCGTATGTCGATTTTAAGAAATGGCCATGTCGCATGTCTATGTCGCCTAAAATGCTCATGTCTCATGTCGATTTTAAGAACTGTCCATGTCCCATGTCACTATCTTTTTAAGCCTCATGTCGCATGTCACTTGGCCTCATGTCGCATGTCGAATTTAAGAAATGCCCATGTCGCCATGTCGAATTTAGGGGTCTAGGGCCATAAGAGGAAAAGAAAATTAGTGACAAGGAACATTGGCATTTCTTAAAATCGACAGGTGACATGGGGACCCCCCATCTAGACCCCCTACCATGTCTTACCTTTTGTTGTCACGTGGAGAAACACTCTTATAGACCCGATATCAAGGAAATAACTTAGATTTCCTCAACAGGTGCTATTCTGAACCGCCATGTGCCCTTTCAGGAAGTCCGCCCACCGGCCATTTCTATCCCACAATGCTGTATTTTATAGCTCACCAAGCAGAGGTTTGCTGCTCCTCCCTATCTCTGCGTACTGGGAAAATGTGCTTGGAGAGCAGCCACAACAGGTGGCAGCGCCATCTGTAGTGTATTACATTAACTAGGTCTCATGGACCTAAACCATGTCGCTCCATTTCACTTCAAACTAAGGGCGTTTTATACATCAACTCTCAATATTAAAGAGCGACCAAAATAGATCCTCTCAGGGCTAGATCTAGAGCATCTTATAATTCAGATCAGAGATGTAAGTTGCGTATTGACAAAATCCCTGAAAAGATACCGGTACTCAATTGCCCTTAAACCGTTATTTTCAGTCTATTTTTAAAAAAGGGGAGAGATTTTTTAAATCCCGATTTTCAGGGAAAACCCTGACCACTTACATCTGTGAATTCTAGTGGAATAAATGTGTTGTCTTTAAAATTAAATATATCATACTCAGCACCTCTGGAACATTTAATAGGACATTCGGAACTTGATAGGATGATTATCCTAAGAAAATCATCCTATCAAGGCGCTGAATTTTACATTTAATTGTTTTTTAAATGTGTAAATCACATTATTTACTGACAAGAACACAATATTTATGATTGAAAACATTTTATTATTTGTACCTGAAACAGTAGCACCTGATAACGTTTACAAACAAAGTAATGACATGGTATTTGACCGTTTGTGTTATCTCTACAAAATGGTACAGAAGTCCCGATAGGCCAGCGTTTTACAAAAACAAAACATACTCTGTACACAAACACAACTGACTCGGCCATCGTAAAAACAAGTGTATTGTCAACGGGAACAACTCCGATTTGAACAGAATATTTCGGTTTTGAAGAGACGACGACATGTTCAATCTAATCGTGTGATCGTCCGTAGTCGTATGATCACAGTTTTACAAAATGACTTGCGCGACAAAGAGACAACGACCATCGTGAATGAATCGTAGTACTACATAATTATACACCGTGCCCCGACGTGGGAGTCGTAAATCTAAACGCATGCCTGGTAGAAATCACAAATGGAGGTTTAGCCACTTCACACAAGTACAAACCATGTATCAATACACCAACATAGTGCCCTCATTTGTACTGTATTAATACGCCGACATAGTGCCCCAATTTATACTGTATTATTTTTATAAACACCTAAACATATACGCCAACATAGTGCCCACACTTGTATTTTTACTGCATTGTTAATATCTCAACATATTCTCCTGATTTAAATCCCCAAAGTGCAGTTTTCCTCTTAACACGGGGCGACCTTCATGTTTACCGATTACCATTCAATACCCAATTTATACAGCAATTCCTACAGGGCCACATTCTGAGACGAGAAGTGTCTGTTTTATATGGCTGTTAAATTTAACACCGGGTTGTACTAGGACTGTGGGGAGGGGAGGGACTGTGGGGGCTGAGGCCAAAAAAAAGAGGTTTGTTTCAGGTCATCCGACCGACCCTATCAAAACAGGGCCGACCCTAGGTTTTTTAATGCAATTTTGAAGAAATTTCTGTATTTTTACCCTTTTTTGGTCAATTTTCGGGTCTTTGGACCGGCAGGCTAGTACTTTCATGTTAAAAAAAATCCCACCTACCTACCCTCTATTTTCTGCCCATGTTACCTGAAACAAACCTTCTTTTTTTTGGCCTGAGTAGAGGTATGGGGGCTTGGGATGGGGGATGGGGAAAGGGGAAAGGGGGAAAGGGGGAATTGGGGGGAAGGGGTGGTGGCAGAAAAAGGCACAATAAGACAACACTCACACCTCACCTATCACGGGGCCGAGATACACCAGTAAGTAGGTCCACGGGGGGCGGGGGGGGGGGGGGGGGGAGTACAAAAATAACTCTCCACGCATAATAATATACAACAGCTCATTTAACTCTTCACCATAATTATTTACACCATAGAAGACTTAGTGAGAGGAAGACTCCAAAACAACGCATGAGCATCTGTAAGGGGGGTGGGGGCTGTGTTACAGCGTCTTGTATTTTTTTCCTGTGACCTTCAGATCACCAAGGTCATAGAGAGGAGCTTAATACAGGTCAAGGTCACATACATGACCTTGCTGTAGGTCAAACATGAGGTCAAAGCACATCTTCAGCTGATCAAACATTTTAAAATACTTTATACAAATTCATAATTTTTGTTAATCTAATAATAACCAGTGACCTTTAAATAGGTAATTGTGGGACAGACGCTCTTTTGCATTCATGACAATAATGATCCCATCATTAAATTGTTCTATACTACACACCTTCCTCAATATAAAATTCAATACAAATCTAGGCTTTCACATTCTACGCACATACGTTTACCACAGCGGAGTTGGATCCAATAACACAGTAAAGTTGTAAATTAACAAATGTGTCGAGAATACCGTAAAACCCCGCCTTTAAGACGACCCCCCTGTATGTGAAAAAACTTTACAATGGTTTCCTCTTTAATCCTACATAAGAAAACCCCGCCTTTAAGACGACCCCCTAGTTGGTAAAAATAAATCCCAAAATCTGTCCGTCTTAAAGGCGGGGTTTTACGGTACATTCTCACGCCATATATTGTCAATTTTTGTCTAATCTGGAGCATTTGGGTACGACATAATCCCGGTGATACCAATGGATCGATCCGTTTGTATTAACGACATAGACCAGACCTTTCTCTCACACCTGATTGATACGCGCAGATTTTTCTCGAACGAGTCATGTCCGCGATTTCATCATTTTGCGCTAGTTCATTACATTAGTGCCTTCTCAATGACGATTGTCACAGAATTTACCTAAATTAATTCATTATTCAAGGCACATAATTTCCTAATATATCCTTTTGCCATGGTCACTCGTTCACTAATGGTCCTATTAAGCATCTTAGGAAGTGTCTTGTCTCAAGCTGTGTGATATGAGCGGTGATAAAGCGTGACGCCAATCGGTGAATCGACTATTATTAAAAGTAATCCCCGTCGTAGCACACTATTAGCCCTTTTCGCTAAAAGGTGACATTTGTGATGCATCGATACAGGCCCGGCGAGTTACTCACGGTGCTGCATTGGTGCATCATGCTGACCCTTCAGGAGTGTCTGAACCCCATAGGGTCGGCATGATGCTTGAATGCAGCCCTGGAGAGTTATTCCCTAGGGCTGCATTCATGTATCATGACGACCAAGGGCATAATGCATTAAGGCATCATGCCGCCCTTAAAGGGTTAAGCAACGCATGGTGCGTTAATGCATCACCATATTCGACATAACAAGCGCACACCGTACGACTCGTAATACGGGGGTTGATACACTCTGCCCTTGACATATCTATCTGATTATAGTATCAGTAAATCTTACCGTAAATATTCGTATACAAGCCGCGACTTGTACGCGAGAATTTACAGTGATTACAAGCACAATACTCTTTTAGCCTTCAAAATTCCAAATTTCCTGAAAATCCTGACTACTAGATGATGTCATGGTATTGGACATATAGCGACCAGACAATGCGTATACTGGGCCTCCACTTACATAATGGTTAATATCCACAGTTCATGTCACCGACATGTCTTTGTCACAAGATACACAGAGGATTGTCGTTTTGGGGGCTTTTTATCTCAGTTTGCGATACCCAAATAACAGCATTGAGTGCTAAACCGTAACAGAACAGTGCGTGACAACATGGTTTTTGTCGGCGGGGGTATGCATTCCGCCTTAACAATTTTCTGATCTCTACTTGAGTCGTCTCTCTACAAGAACACAAATTAAAGTGACATGGTCCGATGATTAGGGCTCAAAAATAGATTTTGCTAAAAATGAACCAGGATGTTTAATATGGCCATACTTCATGTCCTACCTACTTTATTGAAGATTACTCCCCGGAATTCAGCTTATATTTCCGCTCATTATCAATTTTATGCTCAATCTAAGACTTTTGGAGTGCACGCTATAAGTCCACTCATTAAAAATACACTAAAAAAAGAGTATGCTTTGGCTCATGGGACCGTTTAATTTGGCTCTTATTACCGGTACTCATCATGTTTTTCTGTGCCCCATCCTCTGGATATGTTACTGATATAACATTTCAAACATATTTAAATAGGATTTAAAATTGGAAAAAATCGGACCATGCCACTTTAAGTCACAGCATAAATTGGTGTTTGATGAAGGTACAGTTGAACTAGGTTCTGTCAGATTACACTTTACCATTAGAGGTGGTCTACCTTTACATAATGGTCATTCAGGGGGATCAGACTTACCATATCGTCTCCGTTGGACCGATCTCACACAGGCGCATATCACAAATAGTTAACACAGATTCACCCAAAGCGCGACATGTTTCTCCCCGCGTCGGTTTTATACCATACGTTAACCCTTAAAGGTAGGATGGGGTTTCATGTGTTCATGATGGACAAATGCAGCGTCGCATCATGACGACCCCTAGGGAGTTTATTAACTCCATAGAGTTGGCAATATGCATTAATACAGTCACGGCGAGTTACTCGCCAAGGCTACACTCATGCATCGTGCCGACATGTGTTTTATTTCATTAAACACTCACGAGATGCCACTCTCTGGCCGACAAGAAGTAGAAAACATAAAAAAAATTATCCATTTTCTGAAGGATATTGACCTAATTTATTACACAAATTTCAGCGAAAATGTAGGAATTACTTTAAAAGTAGAAAAAGTGGCATCTCTGAGCACTCGACTGCCCTTAACGGGTTAAGGTATGGACACAGAACCCCACACAGAGTTATCATGTACACACAACATGACTTTGGGTCGCGTACAACAATATCACATCACCCAACGACAACGCTTCATCATCCCTCACTCCATTCCAAGCGACAAACAAGGTTTATAACAGCCCTACCGTGAAGCAACTATCGGCAACTTAACGAGTCAACACAAGGTAATACTGCGTGGAACCACGAGGTAATAATACCACAGCTTGGGCTGTTAATGCATTATGCCCTTGTTAGTCATAGTGCTTGAATGCAGCCCTGGTGAATAAGGCCTAAAATTTTAAAAAGTTGTGTGACGGTATCCCGACCGACCCTCCTATTTTCTACCCTAAATTTTTTTAAGTCATTTCTTTAAATTTTAGAACGATTTTTGACATTTCTGGCGTTTTCACCACTAAAATACTACTTTTTTTATAATAAAAAATTATATTTAAAAAAATCCGAGCTATCGACACTGTTTTTTTTGGCCAGAACACAATTTTTTTTAAAGGTCTATCTAACTCGCCAGGGCTGCATTCATGCATGACGCCGACACTAGGGGCGTGATGCAATCCCTACGGGCTGCATTTATGCATCACAAGATAAAACACATTAGAGCATTATGTGGCTATATCGGAACCCCTCGTACCATTTACCAGTCGCCCCTCTATTCCATATTTACCAGGTCTATCAGGATAACACAAGTATGATTGTTGTGAACATTCAAGCATTATGTAGAATTGATGATAAACAACAACAGGTTTAACACAAATCATTTTATCACTTTCCTAACATTCATTCATTGAAACAATGCTTCTGTCGCAAAATAACAAACCTCGGATTACCCCTGATCCTTTACACGAGCAACGTCTCCCCCATGCTGACCCCTCCCATACTAGAAAGACTGAAAATCACGGCACAGTTTTACCAACCGGTATTATTATAACATCAACTCAAACGGACATTCACCGAGAAGGGAAACCGGGGTTACGCCTAATTATGATGATGAGTAACAGCGAACAATTATCGGTGCGTCAACGACACAAAGTATTCTGTAGCTTGTTGGGTGAGAGGCGCACACACTGCAATAAGTTAGTTCTACTACCTACGATGCTACCAAAATAGTCCGCTCACCGGTTCTTGGGGATTCCCTTGGGGTTTCCCCAGGAATTCCCTTAGGATTCCCCCGGGGATTCTCTTAGGATTCTCCAGGAGGTTTCCCTAGGGTTTTTCCTGGAATTCTCTTAGGTTTCCCTGGGGGATTTCCTGGGATTCTCTTGAGTTTCCCTGGGGGCTTTCCAGGGATTCTCTTGGGGTTTCCCTGGGAAGGGTCCCTGTGATCCTCAGGATGTTTCCCTGGGTTTCCCCGAGGGTTTCCATGGGATTCCCCAGGGGATTCCCTTGTATCCTTGGAATCTCTGGGGGTTTCCCCGGGATTCCCCCCGGGGTTTCCCCGGCGCGTGACGGGGCTATGTGTGGCTACTGGTGTAAATGCAGGAGGCGGGTTTGGTGGTTAATACGCCATTCAGGTCCTCAGCAGCTGACGTAGTGTTTGCGTATGGTACACATAGATATTCATAATATAATAATAGACGATATTCATCATTTTGTATTTTTATACACACACATATATATATATATCATATTTATACTAACTCCACAGAAAAATAGAATTGTCTACTACCACATGGTATTTATTCCTTCCATGGACATTTACCCCTATGGGATTATCATTATGACACACACGTATGGTAGGTATAAGAGAGAAGAACCGGGTATAACTTGACAACTTCCACGCGCTATGTCATAGTCCATGCGCGGTGCAGCGTCCATTATAGGGCGTCTACCCCAATCCCAGCATACCCCTCACTTCCTGTCGGGGACCTGAGCTGTATTCCCTGGCTGAATAATTGGAGCGTTCTGATTGGCTGAGAGCTCACTGGCCTGTACCCTATGGACACTGCATCTTGACGTTGTCAAGGTGGGTTTGTGGTCACACACTCACACATACTGTAATACTAGTAGGTCTCCAGGAGCCAACACTCTGGTCTACAATCCGCTCTCACCGACCGTTCTCGTCGATAAGACTCCTTCACCGGCCGGGTAGCAGCGGCCAATCCCTGGTCATCGCCACCGACCCAGTTTCTGTCCGCTAATCTAGGTCACGACCTCGGATGACCTATTTACAGAGGTCACGTGTCACGTAGAAGCTGCTGCCTTTGTTTAGTGTAGAATGAAGCAGAATTCCCAGAGTTGTGTTTAACTGTCTGTTACTGAGTCCGCTTACTTTGTCCGCGGGTGAGGCCATCAGTCGGCGGGTAGCGATAACTGGGCCTTGTAGGCGCACACCACCAGCTTAGCCTGAAACAGACAAACGGCAATTAGCATTTAGGACAATATAATTGGCGCAATTTCAAATCAGTGTTCCCACTATCTTCAAGTCCCAGTTTTAACTGATATCTGCTGAAAAATAGTCCTTTCAACTGACAATTTTAGTGCCGTAATTTGCTACATGTCATTATTTAATATAAGATTAATCGAATACTTACCATGTAATATAAGTATGAAGATTAATCGTTGTTCTTCGAGATACAGATAAACATATCTGCTGAGTACACAGGAGAGGGTGACGTCACATCCGGTGGTCAGATTAGCGCCCACATGCAGTGAATCTTTTGCTGAAAATAAAACATCTGGAAATAGTACACAGTAGTGCTCTTTTTACTTTGTCTAAATAGCACCCACATGAGTAGGTGAGAGATTATACCACTAGTAGTAATCTTCTTCATCCTGGGGATGGATGGGTGGGCCTGTGTACTCAGCAGATATGTTTATCTGTATCTCGAAGAACAACGATTAATCTTCATACTTATATTACATGGTAAGTATTCGATTAATCTTATATTCTTCTTTGAGTACAGTAAACATTCTGCTGACACAGGAGACTTCAAAGTTCAGCTAGATTCACTGCTTATTTCCCATAATGTTACTCTCCCATAAAGGACTGTAACTTCTCATATAGGATAACAGAAAATAGATACTTTATTTCACCTAAAGGTGATGTTCTATTGCCTTGTGATATGGTTTTGACTAGGTTGCATGACATTTTGCTATTTAGCAAAGAAGGCATAACTGCCATACAGTTCACCACAGCTGTGGCAGTGTTATTGTCCAACATAGAAAAAGTTTTTATCACATACAGATATCTGCTGCCTCTAGTAAGGCTTATGACTATGATCAGCCAATAGAGTTCATACAAACTATCGTTACGGCAAAAGGGCCAAAATTCTCCCCTTTTGAGGTGTGTCTTTTCCCCCAAAAAGGCTCTGAAATTTTTGTTCCCAGCTACTCAATTGAGCCCTCCAGGAGGATCCTTGCTAGCGTCTTGGGAGGCTTGGGGTTCTCGATAGGCTTGTTGTAGTGCTTAGCCATGGTCTTGGCACCTTTCCAAGACCCATGCCTAAGCAAAACAGCAGTCGATACACCGAGTCTCCCTCCCGCAGAGGTGCTGGCACCCCTGGTGGAGTGAGCTCGGTATACCCTGGTGTCCACCCCAGCTGCGGAAAGCACCGCAAGGACCCATCGCTTTGATGAGTCCTGCCCAATCTCGCCAAATGGCTTGCAGAAGGACAAGAAGAGCGAGTGTTTCCTTCGCCCTTCCTTGTCCAACCTGACTGGCTCCGTGACCCGCACGTAACGTTTCAGGGCACAGACGACGCACAGAGTCTCCTCCTCGTGGAACGGTTCCAGGACCAGTTCTTTGAGGGGTTCCCCCGTACGCGCTGTTTTCATCAGACCCTTCAGAACGAAACGCGCAGACCCCGAATCCAGCCAAGTCAGATTGCGGAGATCAAGCGCTGGGATGACCTGGCCTCTTTGGCCCATCACCAGCAGAATCAGCATCGTTAGCTTGAACCCCAAGAACTGGGTGGACAAGCCTTCATTGGCACCCCAACGCTGGAACATGCTGAACACCAGCCTAATATCCCAGAACTTGTTATATCTGGGAGAAGGAGGATTCCTTCTATAGGCGGTGCGGACGGCCCTGCACACCCAATAGTGGGTGCCCATGGTCTTCCCGTTGTCAAGGTTTTTCACTAAAACCGACAACGCACATCTGGCAGCGTTAACAGTGCCAAAAGCCCTGCCCTTTTCCGAAAGCATGTTTGACAGCTGCAAGGTCTATGACGTGATTGACAGCTGCAACATCTACGACGTTATTGACAGATGCAACGTCTAGGACGTGGTTGACGGCTGCAACGTCTAAGACGTGATTGACAGCTGCAAAGTCTAAGACGTGATTGACAGCTGCAATGTCTACAACGTGATTGACAGCTGCAACGTGTACGACGTGATTGACAGCTGCAATGTTTACAATATAAATGCCATCTGCAACGTCTACGACTTGATTGGCATCACAGTTTGCCGGCGGATTGACAGCTGCAACTTCTAGGACGTTATTGACAGATGCAATGTCTACGACGTGGTTGACATCTGCAACGTCTACGACATGGTTGACATCTGCAACATCTACTACGTGATTGACATCTGCAACGTGTACAACATGATTGGCAGCTGCAACGTGTACGATGTGATTGACACCTGCAACTTGTATGACGTGATTGACAGCTGCAATGGGTACGACATGTTTGACAGCTGCAAGATCTACGTGTTTGACAGCTGCAATGTCTACAACTTGATTGACAGCTGTAATATCTACGACATAAATGTCATCTGCAACATCTACAACATGAATGACAGCTTCAATGTCTGCCACATAATTCACAGCTGTAGCGTTTACATCATGAGAGATAGCTGCAACGTCTACAATGTGATTACCAGCTGCAGCATCTACCACGTGATTGACATCTGCAACGTGTGTGACTTACAGCTGCAACGTCTACAACATGATAGGCAGCTGCAATAGCTACTACCTGAGTGACAGCTGCATCATCTACAACATAATTGATAGCTGCGACTTGCTTGGCAGCTGCAAATGTCTATGTCGTGAATGACAGCGGTAAAGCCTACAACATGATTGGCAGCTGCAACGTCTATGACGTGATTGACAGCTGCAATGTCTACAATGTAATTGACACCTGCAACATCTGCGATTTGCTTGACAGGTGCAAACGTCTATGTCATGAATGACAGCGGTAACGTCTACTACATGATTGACAGCTGCAACGCTTCTGACGTGATTGACAGCTGCAACGTCTACGACGTGATTGACATCTTCAACATCTGCCACGTGAGCGACAGCTACAACGTCTATGATGATTGACAGCTGCAACGTCTACGACGTGATTGACATCTTCAACATCTGCCACGTGGGCGACAGCTACAACGTCTATGATGATTGGCAGCTGCAAAGTCTATGATGTGATTGGCAGCTGCAATGTTTATGCTGTGATTGACAGCTGCAACGTCTACAACGTGATTGACTGCTGCAATGTCTATGCTGTGATTGACAGCTGCAACGTTTAAGATGTGATTGACAGCTTCAAATTCTTAGACAAGATTATAGTTGACATGTCTACGACGTGACAGCTGCAAACTCTACGACATGATTTACAGCGGCAATGCCTTCGCCATTAGCGCTAGCAACTACTTTCATGTCTATGTCAACAGTGTTAGTGCCAGCTGTTACATCTCTGACATTTAGGTCAACTGTTCCGTATACACCAGTTCCAACATCTATGACAAACTCCAGTGGCTATACCTCCGATGTCCTTGCCAACTGCAACAACTAAGACATTACTGCCAACTGTTATGTCTACGACATGAATACCAGCTGCAACGTCTATGGTGTGATTGCCAGCTGCACCATTCTCAACGTGATGGCCAGTGGCTATAACAAGAACACCAGCAGCTACGTCTACCACGTGAGCGCCAGGGAACATGCCTACCACATGAGCGGCAATGACAGCTGCTATGTCTACGACGGTTTGACATGCAGCTGCAACGTCTACAACATGGTGGACAGCTGCAATGTTTACGACGTCATGGACAGCTGCAACGTCTACAACGTTATTTCCAGCTGCAACGTCTACGACCTGATTGCCAGCTGCAACGTCTACTACCTGATGGACAGCTGCAACATATATGACGTGATTGACAGCTGCTATGTCTACGACGGTTTGACATGCAGCTGCAACGTCTACAACATGGAGGACAGCTGCAATGTCTACGACGTCATGGACAGCTGCAACGTCTACGACCTGATTGCCAGCTGCAACGTCTACGACCTGATGGCCTGCTGCAACGTCTACGGCCTGATTGTCAGCTGCAACGTCTAAGACGTGATTGACAGCTGCACCTTCTTACGACGTGATTGTCAGCTGCAACGTCTACGACGTGATTGACAGCTGCAACGTCTACGACGATTTGACATGCAATCGTCTATGACGTGATTGACAGCTGCTTATGTCTACGACATGATTGACAGCTGCAACTTCTACGACGTGATTGACAGCTGCAAAGTCTACAACATAATTGACAGCTGCAACGTCTACGACGTGATTGACAGCTGCAAAGTCTACAACGTGAATGACAGCTGCAACGTCTACAACGTGAATGACAGCAGCAACATCTACAACGTGATTGACAGCTGCAACGTCTACGACGTGATGGACAGCTGCAGCATCTACGACGTGATTGTCAGCTGCAACGTCTATGATGTGAAAGACAGCTGCAACATCTACAACGTGATTGACAGCTGCAACATCTACAACGTGATTGACAGCTGTAACGTTTACAACGTGACTGACATCTGCAACGTCTACGACGTGATTGACATCTGCAACGTCTACGACGTGAAAGACAGCTGCAACGTCTATGACCTTATTGACAGCTGCAACGTCTACAACGTGATTGGCAGCTGCAACGTCTACAACGTGATTGACAGCTGCAACGTCTACAACGTGATTGACAGCTGCAACGTCTACATCGTGATTGACAGCTGCAACGTCTACAACGTGCGCACCAGCGGCTACAACTCTCTTGACCGCCAGCGGCTATGCCTTTGATGTGAGCGCCAGCGGCTACGCCTCAGACGTGAGCGCCAGCAACTACGTCTGCTAAGTCCTAGAAGAACATAGTCTTAAAGTGCGCCAGCTGATATCGAGGCCAGCATCTATGCCTCCAACATGAGCGCCAGCAGCTATGTCTGCGACATCCCTAACCTAGACTGGATGTGCGCCAGCTAGTATCAAGGGTCAGCGGCTAGGTCTAGGGCATGATTGGCATCAACAAGAACGCCATCAATGTGAGCATCATTAACGTGAGACCATTTAATGTGAGCAACATCGCCTACGTCTGGGACGCGAGCGCCAGCGGCCACGTCTGGGACGCGAGCGCCAGCGGCCACGTCTGGGACGCGAGCGTCTCCTACATGAGGATCAGCTGCAACGTCTACGCCGTGATTGACAGCTGCAGCGTCTACGCCGTGATTGACAGCAGCAACGTCTATGCCGTGATTGACAGCAGCAACGTCTATGCCGTGAGTGACAGCGACAACATCTATGACGTGATTGACAGCAGCCACGTCTATGACGTGATTGACAGAAGCAACGTCTAGGACAAGATTGACAGCTGCATCGTCTATGCCTTGATTGACAGAGGCAACGTCTATGACGTGACTGACAGCGACGTCTGTGACATGAAACCCAAGGAATTTTTGGGCATAAGGTGTGGGTCTTTTTGGAAACTAGTCCAAAACCAAGGTACATCCACATGAGTTAAGTCATCTTGATGTTCAAATCAAAGAGACATGTGTGCTAATAGTGTTTTAAGGTGGGGATTAAAACACAAGGCCAAAGAAATTTTCGGCATAAGGTATAGGTATTTTTGTGTTACAAGTCACAAAACCCTAAGCACATAAATGAGACCCTATAAAAAAGGTGGACCAGTATAGTCTCTTTGTGTTTTCATTTCACAACAACACAAACTTCTTTAATGCCTAACTCAAGGATTTTTTCGGCATAAGGTATGGGTAAACTTGTGTATTCAACACAAGCACTCAGTGTGGATCTGTGTCAACACAACTAAGTTATTTAATGCCTCAAAGAAATTTTGGGCATAAGGTATATGTCTTGGTAAGAACTGGTCCAAAGGAGTACAAAAGTACAACAAGACACACCTGACACTGACTTGACAGTTCACCTCACTCAAACCTCTGAGTGGAGAACAACCTCAACTGTCATTCTTCTATAACTGAGTTATAAGAGAATAAGTTAGGTGTCAACTACAAAGTAGCAAGCAAAGCTTTAAGTGTCTTGACTTCAACCAATATCTAGAGTCTGTCAAGCTGTATGACAGGTAGTAGTAGATATTATTCTGTCTTTGACCTATGCATAAGACAGTGGTAAGTCCTTCCTGGTTCTTTATTTTAAAAGTGTATTCACTAATAAAACAGAGATCAACAGTGTATAACAGGATAAATTTCTATCTCTGTAGATATGAGTTTATCCCATCACAATTTTATTCCTTATGAAGGCTCGTTTCGCTATTGAAACATTCCTCAACAAATGAGGCAGCAGTACTGCACTATGAGCCAACATAACAAATAAAAAGCCAACATAAATCAGTGACTCAGTCTGAAATCCAAGATGGATGACTGGTCTTGCTGAATCATGCCAGCCCCTAGCAGCAACTAAGCTCTACACTATCTAAACTCCAATTTTTCACCATAACTGGATGACAATTTTCAAATTATTGTGAAAAACTGAACAATATTTGCACTTTTGAGGAAATATCTGGATGACAAATTTAGTCATGGGCGAAAGTCCCCAATTTTCGCTCACCAGCGAAAATTCGCTCATGTTTATCTAAGTATTTTCTGTAAAAAGACAAGGAATACATGAAAATAACGAATACATATTCCTCAAGGGTGCAAATATACTACAAATATAAGAGAAATTAAGGTTCTTACCTGTATATTCCTCCTGTTTTGTGGTGTAGTGCTGCTGCTAGTGGGCACATGTCTTTCCTCCTCGGATTCGCGCTCAAATCTGACCACCGGATGTGACGTCACCCTCTCCTGTGTCAGCAGAATGTTTACTGTACTCAAAGAAGAACTAACTTTTAACTAACATTTTCTCAAAATCTAAAAAATAACTGACGAAAATATAACAATTATTTTTTAAACTAAGGACAGCATATCGCTAAAACATCACTTCTGTCATGGTGCACCAGTGCAGCCCCGGCGAGTAACTCGCCAGTGCTGTACTGGTGCATCATTGCAACTCCTCAGGATCGTATCGGCATGAAACTTGAATTCAAACCATACCAGAGATGTCGTGTCAAAACAATTCCGGGAAAAAATCTCGTAAAAGCGGCATCTTTGTGTACTCACCCTAGAGGTGGGGGCTTTGACGGTTTTGATTTCGAGATCGTTCCTGCCGTTGTAGAGCGGGCTGAAGGACATGACGAAGTTGGCCTCCTGCCGAAAAACAGACAATTTGACATTATATTTTTGATAATTATTTTTCATAATTTCTACACGGCAAAGCATATCAATCCTTTGATCGCAAAATAATGCTTCAAGATTTTATATTTGTACTTCTTCATGATGCGACAGTGCAGTGCTGGCAAGTTACTTACCAGCGCCGCTTTGGTGCATCATGCGCACCTTTTGGGTGTGTATAAACCCCATAAGGTCGGCATGATGCATGAATGCATCCCAGGCAAGTAGGCTGCATTCAAGCATCATGGCGACAAAAGGGTATACTGCACTAAAGCACCACGCTGTCCTTAAACCCGCAGTTCTTAGTTCTTACTGCACGTCCAGTAACAGTCAGAGTACAGTCGGGACAGGTACTCAGCCTTATATATAGGGGCGCTGAGCCTTTAAATGGCTAAAACCTTCATTACCACGCTCTATTATCCACGGTAAAATGACGTCACGACCTGTGCGGCTGTGGTAGTTAGAAGTCTTACAACTGTGTAAGGGGTGCTATTCCCGGCTACATCCTACGCGGTACTACCCGTGAAGCCTTAGACTTAGTGAAGGTAGTTAACCCTGGATAGGACATATACTGCTATAATGTGCTACGGCCGTGGTCCACATGTACATGCATTCTTGCATCATAACTACCCTTTAGGAGTGTATCAGCCCTGTAGGATCAGCATGATACTTCAATGCAGCACGTGTCAGAAGACTCCTACATTCATATCTCATGACGACGGCCATTTTTTTCTCCGGCAGGCCACATATAAATTGGCATTTTATAGAAAATACCATTCTAAATGGCAAGCAAACTAATAAAGGCTTTATGATTGTTTTCTCATATCAGAAGTTGATTAAAAATCTTCATTTTCATACAATTTGCAAAGACAACTCTAACTTCACTCCTAATTGGAGTATTTGAAAAATTCTTTCACTGAGATCATGGCCGGCCATAATGACCCGTGTCTAGATGGCCTACGCCGGCCATTGAAGTTCTACACCGGCAAAGCCTAGGTGATTTTGGCAACACTATAAAGGGTCAATCAGTGGCCCTTCCTCAGGTAAATGTTAGCTAAAGTACTAAAGCGTCGTCCGTACCTCGGTGAGGGGGTGTAGCTGGTAGCCGTTGAGTGTGGCTGTGTTGACGGCGCACGGTCCGTAGAACCGACAGCGGACCTCAGACGACGTGATCCGGGCGTGGGCGATAAACAGCAGCACGCCCACTCCTGGAGACAGACAAACACAATGGTATTAAAGCACGGACAACTTCTAAACACCAGGAAAAATGTTATTACGGTACTTTCTCTTGGGAGAAACTCATGAATATTCATTATTAGAATATATCAAACATGATCAAGATGACTGCTTCCCCCGGGTTTTCTCTTTCTAATCACATATAACATGACTACCGATATAGTTGATTTGAAATTTCTCTTAAAATATCTTGGATCCATTCCTGCAGGTCAACCGGATAAAACTGCGGGCCCAGAGCCACTTAAAGTACAGTCCATTGGCTCGTGGGCAAGCGTTAGTGGTAAAAGGTAAAGGCTGTCACTTCAGTCTAATTAGCCCATATCCACACTCCAAAAGGGTCGTCATGATGCACCAATGCAGCCCCGGCCAGTTACTCGCCGGGGCTGCATTGGTGCACCATTTTCTTTCATTTTTTCTTTCTTTGGTATTTCATCATTTTAAAGATTTCTAGGTTGCATCGTCACATTCATGGGAGTTTTGGTATTTCGTCATTTTAAAGTGTGAAATGGTTTAAGTGTTCCATCATCTTACCCGGGAGGGTGGGTTGTAAACTCAGACAGCGCGAAGCACTGCATGGGGAACAGCGGACACACCATGGAAGCACCAATACAGCCACCGGCGAGTAACTCGCCAAGCACTGTATTGGTGGGAGTAACTCGCCGATGCTGCATTGATACATCATACCACCCCCTTCGGCATAGGGTCGTCATGATGCATGAATGCAGCACTGGTGAGCTACTCGCCAGGGCTGCATTCATGCATCATGTCGACCAAGGGCATAATAGGTTAAAAGACCATCTTACCGGGTAGGGTGGGTTGCAGCTCGTGGTTGAAGGTGATGGTGATGTGGTCAGACTCAGACAGAGCGAAGCACTGCATGGGGAACAGCGGACACACCATGGACGCCGTGTTGTTTAACGTGATGTTCACCTGGTTCTCAAAGTCTGACGTCACCCTGAATAAAACACCAGACAAACTGGTTATTACACGACAACACAACCAGGGTTATTACCGTAAAACCGTGCGTATCAAGTTCAAGTTCAAGTTTCAAGAATTTATTCTCATGTAACAATTCAATGTGATACAAAGTTTTCACAACCATTACTGTAAACAGTATAGGTCTAGTAATAATATATATCCAATATATAAAATGATGCTACTATATGTCACACATTTTACAGTAGATATCTCCCTTGACACGTCATGCCATCATTTGTTAGAATATTACAGAGAAAAGGCTGCTGCTTGAAATGTACTTTCTGTTTTCGTTAGCCACCTACAAATTACTAGTATCATAGTATCAAACAACAGTCTACCCATCATAGTAGATATATGAAGACACTATGTTTCCATTCAGGACTACTATGACATTCTATATATTTAACAATAAAATTAATAAGTTAATAACTATGTACAATAATATATTACATTTACATACTATATACACTCAGTTAATAACGGATATAGGAGGACAATTTAAATCTAACATATAATATTTATATGTTACTTATAACATATAAGTCTAACTCGCTAATAAGCCGCACCCTGAGTTCAGGCCGATCCTATAAGCCGCACCAGCCATCTGAATGTGCCGATTTTAGTACTGTATCAAAGTGGCAAAAACTTGCGTATAGGCCGCACCCCGACCCTGGGCCGATCCTATAAGCTGCACTGCCGATCTGATTCGCGTACTAGCCGCGGCTTATACGCGAGGTTTTCCGGTACATGGACTATAGACGACATAGCCGCCGTATTTACCATAATTGCCTGTTTAAGTGCAGGTGTAGGACCCCTAATATTCTTTTCTTTTTTTTAGGATTTTTTATGGATTTAAAATTTCCCTTTTGTTCAGGAAACGGCCCTCATTAATTAAAATTATTTTTTTTTGGTCACGGTACCTGAATAAACATATGTCAGATCGGCTGTGTGGCTTATAGGAGCGGCCCAGGGTCAGGGTGCGGCTTACACACAAGTTTTTACTACTGTTTTGCAGTACTAAAAGTCACCATAATCAGATCTCTGGTGCGGCTTATAGGATTGGCTCAAAGTCAGGGTGTGGCTTATATGCGAGTTAGGCTTATACGCGAGGTTTTACAGTACCGTAAAACCTCTCTTTTTTGGGGGATTTTAGGCTTGATTCGGCCTATAGCATTGTCTCATAGAAGGGGTCGGCTTATAAGGGAGTTTTTTTTATAGTGCTTTATAGTTTAACTATGTTTAAATGGACCTAAATTCGGCTTATAATATTCCCTCAAAGTGGGGGTCGGCTTATAAGGGAGTTCGGCTTATACGTGAGGTTTTACAGTAGTATTATCTTGACCTTGGCTATAAGCTATAACCTGCACTGATGAGGCAAAAAAAATAAAAGGTTTGTTTCAGGTCACCCGACCGACTATGTAAACAGGGCCGACCCTACTTTTTTTTATGCAATTTTGAAGAAATATTTACATTTTAACACTTTTTTGGGGTCAATTTTAGGTTTACAAAAGTTTTGAAAAAAATTCTCATTTTTACACTTTTTTGGGTCAATTTTAGGGTATGTAAAAAAAAAAAAAAAAAAAAATCCGACCTACCGACCCTAGAGTTTCAGCCCATTTTACCTGAAACAAACCTCTTTTTTTTATTTGGCCTGAGCTAACTTATGGTAACGTACCAGGACACGTGTTTGTTGAGGATGTCCACGATGTCGGTTTGGTGTCGCTGTTTGGCCACCTTCATGGCTGTCAGGTCGTTGAGGTAGGAGGGCGACGAGAAGTTGGCGCCATGGTCCAACAACATACGCACAATCTGCTTGTTGCCGTTACGCACCGCCTGGACAAATAAACATCATATCATCTTTATCATGGATAGATTTGATACATTGCTTTAGATGCACGAAGTTGGTCCCCCCTCACACTAGCCAGAGCTACCTTGTTATTTGATTTAGATTTGATACATTGAACAAAGGGAAAACAGTACACTTATGATAAGTCAGAGATGCTAGGGTAGGAAACCTCCGAATTTGGCCAGATTTCTATGATAATTAAGATACTTTTACTTAATACGAAAATCATAGGGGAAATGTAGGACTTCCTACAAAGGTAGGATAAGTGAAATCTCCGGATAATTAGATTAGTTGTAACTAGTGCTACTAGTGCGCCATCTAATATAAGACAAAATTGCAATCAATCCATGTACGGGTAATGATGAATCCATTACATGAAATGTCTGTCATCTTACCAGCGATTAGGGTAGACTGACCTAAAGATAACCAAGTACCATGAGATGACCCCCTCAATTTTGTAGTCATTCATTCATGATGAGCTCTGTTTTTGTGTATCACAGCACACTTTAAGTGATACTCTTTCCAGAAAAGCACAAATAAGTGCTCTACCATACACGAATAACTACATAATTAAGGTGGACATTTCATGGTACGTGGTTACCTTTAGGTCAGTCTACCCTATATATTTTTTAAAACAACAAATTTTTATATCAAAATTGAGGTCCCCTATTGCTAATAATCAGTTATTGCCAACATTAAAAAAAAAAAAAAAGCAACCCAGAGGACAGTTAATACTTAATGTGTGATAGCAGTAGTACTCATACCTTGGTGAGAGCGGTGTCCCCGGTGGCCGTCTGTAGGTTCATGTGAGCCCCCATAATCAGTAACAGCTCCACAGTGCAGCGGTGTCCCTGTAACAAGTTAATAGGGGACAGGTCAGCTCTGTGGGTCAATTCTTATAACTGCGGAAAGATTCAACTGGATTTTACTACAGATTTAACTAAGTTAGATTGGATATTAGGTATAGGATTTAGTCAAACGCCTTGTAAGATTGTAAGATTTTTTATTCAAACTAAGTCACGGTTTTCGCTGCGATTTTCAAAAGTTGAATTTACTGTAAGAGTACTTCAACCTTTTAAGATGTGTGTAGCTTCTTAAATCATTCTGATATTTATAAATGTATTAAATATAGGGCAAATCATGGTCAGAATACCTGTAGGTCCCCTGACCTGTTTTTCCTATCGATTTAATGCATTTATAATTATCAGAATGATTTGATTTAAAAAGTTGCACACACATTGCTATGGACATTATGTACACAAATATGCTGACTGTGTAACTAAAAAAAAAAAAAGAAGAAAAAAAATCAACCCCAAATTTGCTCTTAATCCATTTTTAAAGTATTTAAAACCCACATACATTTTCTGCAGCAAACATGAGGGTAGTGGTCCCGTTCTTGGAGCGAGCGTTGATATTAGCGCCGTTTAACACGAGTAGCTCGAGCACGTCGTCGAAGCTCCTCGCGGCAGCCGTCATGAGTAGCGTTATCCCCGAGTCATCCTTCATCTCAAGGTCGTATCGCGCCCTGCTGCCAAGGTCAAAGCGTGACCCGCTGCCAAGAGCACGGCGCACCGTCTCATAATCATTGCTGCGTACTGCTGCCTTCAACTCAACTGTAGAAGTAATAAATATAACATTAATTAATTAGTGTGTTTAGATTACCGTGAATTCTCACCTAGAAGCCGTGGCTTGAACGCGAGTCAGACTCAGTTTTAATTAAGACACCAAACATGCCTATATAGCTACCGTAATATGAGTTTTTATAAAGCCCCCCCCCCAAAAAAAAGAATTGTGTTCAGGTAACATGGCTCAAAGAAAATAGGGTAGGTAGGTACCTGTTTTTTTACTGAAATTATACGAAAATCGCAGTAATTTTGTCTGCAAATCCTTGAAAAAAACACGTTAAAACAAAAAAAAGTCTCAGGTAAAAAAAAAGTAAGTTTTTTTCTGGTAGCAACACCCAACAATGCCTTCCAAAAAAAAAAAAAAGATTTGGGTAGGGCCAAAAAATAGGGTCGCTAGGGATACCTGAACACAACTTTTTCTTTTGGCCTAAGTATACTACGATACTAAAACGTCTATTCTCAGACCTCCTGTTGGACTGTTTGTAAGTTTGGGGTGTGCTGATTACGCGAGTTACCGGTAGGCGATTTACAGTGATTATTGTTCTTTGTGACAGTCTTGTCTTTTATATTTAATCCCGTCTTTGTAAAGTTTAAAACCACCATTCTACTAATAATACATCGATATTTGTTCAATTAGATTATGATGAATATACTTATTTTATCTTCTTTTTTTTTCGAAATGTGTGCATTATATCTATTACTGTTTACAGATATTCCTAATAAAAGTATTTTGTGAGACTTACGGCTGGATACCTCCACGAGTTCCGTGTTCTTGTCCGATATATTCTGCAAAAGAGACGCAAAAAGTAAATCAACGTTACTTAAATAGAGCGGTACAGATCCACGCACATAAATATATATAGACGAAAATAGAATTTTATTTCAATTTAATGTATACTTTAGCAAGATTTATTCGAAGCATGCCGCGGAAAAATGATATTTCCGCCAGATATTAATTATTCATCCAAAATATTAACACAGTGAAGTAATTGCTAACACTTTATTTTACCCCAATTTTACGTGTTGCATTATATTTAGGTGCTTTAAAAAATCTAAGATCGATATCAATTTTATAATACTGTTAGTCTCCAGAGCAAACTCTGGCAAATCCCTACGTGCTGCTTCGCGTTACTACGGGGAGCCAGAGTCTGCCGCACCGTAAATTCCCACAAGTACGATTTTATACGTGTGGGGGGCACTGACCAATCACGGCGCCCGTACGTCCCGCCGTTGCCAATGAGGGCCGACGTAACTGTACTACGCGGCAGACGGTTCCCAGTAACATAACGCAGTAACGTGGATGGATTTACAGTCATTTGCTCTGAAGACTAATAATACTGTGTGTTGAAAACTCTATGTGACTAAAATGAGGATGCTACCTTCTGGTCCCAAAGACTGGGGTCAACTTCTAGCAGGTCAAAGTCAAACGCTGTGTCATCTGTAAAGACAAGTCAAACAGGTATTAGGTTTGGTAATTACAAAATATATTTTTGTATGTCATATTGTACTTGTAAATTAATTATTTGTATTTTCAAATTGAACTTCATCCTCTTCGATAGTCTCTTTGAAATTCTGAGTGTAGCTTTCGATCGGTGAACGACAGAGTATCAATTCGTGGATGTTGTAGATTCGCACTGATTAATAATATGTAGTATATTTCAGATGACATTATTCAATATTTACAATGTCAAGATGCTGATTTGATAAGTCATGCACTTATATATCTTTGTACATTTATTTATTCCTTAAAACCTTAATCAAACAACAACACTAGTCACACCACCACAAAGCATGTTTATTGTAAGTGCTCAGAGACAAGAGTGAAACAACAGAGTCGAGGTAAGAAGTTACTCTCGTTCCCAAATCCTTCCGAAGGAAGGCTCTGGGGACAGCCAAATGACCTTGAACTTTGGATTTTGCTGGGTCTGGGCAACCCCTGCTGGTAGGCTGGAACCAGCGAACAGGAACAGGAAATGGAACCAGAATGTATGATGGTAGTTTTAGGTAGATTTACCATCAGCCTTTCTGGTTCCATTTCCTGTTCCTGTCCCAACATTTGGCAGTTACCAGAGCCTTGCTTCGGAAGGATTTGGGAACGAGAGTAGGTAAGAAGTAGGCAACAAAACACAGCTACAGCAACAAAACAAAACAAAGATGACAAGCAACCAAACACAACAAATGCACACAGCAAACAGAGGTTCAGTTGGTATCAAGCCTAACAAAGCTTAAGCTTAGGTGATGAATTAAGCTTATACTTAGAAATATTGATCAAAGTTCAGGCATCGTTTGAGGATTGTTATTGTTGACCGTGAGTCTAGCAGGGTCATGTACTAGCAGTAGCACATGGGTTGTAGGGTAAAAAGGTGTATCTTTATCTGCCATATCTGCCACATTAAAAGTATTGATCAAAGTTCAGGCAGCGTTTGAGGAAGGTCCTTGGGTTTGTTATTGTTGACTGTGAGTCTGGCAGGGCATGTACTAGCAGTGGTACAGGGCTTGTAGCTTGTAGGGAACTGCATCCAGATCTATGCACACCAAATGCCAGGTTTGGGGATCGCTCTCTATAGTGTACAACATTGTGCCTATGTACAAATTATAATGAGTCAAGCTTTACCATCTACACCACACACCACACCAAGCTATCTTCTAGTTCCACGTGCTACACTTACACCGGTGCCCTGTGCGTTGTTTTATCAAAGAGCAAATAATACTAAGAGGGTGCATATCATGTGTTCTGCCAAATTAAGTTTGGATTTTGGGGGGACGGGAAATCGGCCAGTGGACTCTCTTAGTGATATTTGCTCTTTGGTTACATTGAATGTGCACATTTAACCCTTCAATGCTGGAATGATGTCTTGAGGCTTTGTGTTCATGTTGATGCACCTTGTACCCTGATGACACAATTACATGGTGTATATCCCCTTTGTCATCATGATGTATGAAAGCAGCCCTATCACGTCTACTCACCAGGGCTACATTCATGCATCTTGCCACCCTTCAGGCGAGTATCAACTTCATATGGTCGGCATGAAGCATAAAAGCACTATGCTGTACTTAAAGGGTTAAAGAGCTAATCATCCACAGCAACACTAGATACACTACTACCAGACCACACCACACAGACCCTACACCATATAACACCACACCAACATCACTACCACACGCAGCTCCTTACCCACAAGTTTGTTCCCGCCACACGTCGACCCGCCGAGTGCCTGTGACGTCGGCGTGGGACCTCCGGGCGTCCCTGGACTCGGACTGGACATGCTCCAAGCGGCCGGCGACCCGGTAGAGGTCGCATACGGCGATGCCCCTTGGTGAGGGGAGTAGGGGTTGTATCCGGCGCTCGGTCCCCGAGTGGCGCCGCCCGGGGCGCTCCCTGCCGACCGGTTCACGTGTTGTAGCTGCGGGGGGTTGTTACCGCTCACACCACCCATCACCCTCCGCATGTCTACATCATTGAACTGGTTGCAGGGCTCGTCGAGCGGCCCGTAGCGCGGGGACGAGTCGATCAGCGGCGACTGCATCGTGCTGGTGTTACCACTCAGGTACCCGGCCGGGGACATGGGCTCTAAGTGCGACCCCGCGGGGGAGAGGACTCCGGCCGGGTCGGCTGACGAGGGACCGAAGGGCGACATGATGGAGGAGGAGGAGCATGAGTATTGGGTGGGGCTGGGGGTCGGGTAGGGGCATACCGCGTGGTGCTGGGGGGATTCCTCCGGGTGGGGGAACCCCCCGGTATGATGCTGCTGCTGTTGTTGTTGTTGTTGTTGTTGTAATTGTTGTTGTTGGTAAGAAGTGTCCATTGTTGTGACTTGTTGGTTTGGCCCCAACAAGGGATCATTGCTCCCGCATACAGTGTTCAGGAGGCTCTCGGCCAGCGCTCGTAACGCTGGCTGACTGAAGGGAACCTCTCCGGGGGCCCCAGATTGCATCCCAGGGGGGCCCTGCTGTAAATGCTGTAGCGGGGATAACTGAGTCTGTAAGGACCCCGGGGGACTCCCCATATGGGGCGGGGGGCTTCCCATATGATGGGCCGGGGGGCTTCCCATATGATGGTTAGGTGACAGGGCGTTGTGTAAGGGGGAGATCTGGTTTTGTATCCCCGGTATATGGTCTCCGCTGGGAGACCAGGCGGGACAACGCCCCGGTGACACTCCGGGGTTGGTACCGAGGGGTTGTTGACACGTGCTGATCGGGGGGAGCGGTTGGTTACTGACCGGCGGGTGGTTACTCGTCTTTATAGGGGTAGTCCGTAGCGGCCGGTTACCCGAGGTTCTAATCGGGGATTTCCCGCTCGGTTCTAAGCTCGGTCGCAGCGCCAGCGGAGGGATATCCCCGAAGCCGGGAATCTCTTCGTTATCATGCTGCCGCCCGAAGCTGTTTATAAAACTGTCCACGGACTCTGCTTCATATTGAAGTGTCGTCGACTCCTGTTTTACCGCGGTTGAGTCTTGTTTTAACGCGGTGGTCTGACTGTTCAGTGTCCCGCTAACTCCACTCGATACTGCCGCACATGTAGATGCAGTAGGGATTGTAATGGCGGAGGTGGCCAGAGCCGACACCATCTGTGCCTGTGTAATAGTGGGTATGTTAGGGGTGGATAATGGCGGGGAGGCGGGGGACTCTGTGATACTACAGGTACTTATAGGATTCTGTACAGAGGGGGATGTGGCCGGCTCAATCTTATAAACCGGCTGTGAGTTGGAGGAGGGGGTGTTTGTCGAGTCGGTTTTACAGCGACAGGTCGGTGGACTGGAGGAGATGCGGAGTACCGGAATGGGTTCCCGCCCCATACTGTCGACCCCCGTGGTCGCCTCCTTAATGCGACTACTCATCACCGTGGTTACGACCGCGTGCTGGGGGCTACGTTTATTTGCACCCTCCCCTGACCCCGACGTCGTCGACGACTGCTTCCCTCCGCTCCCTCCACGAGTCGCACACTCCTTATTATTGTTCGTGCTATCCTCCATTTTGTCGTCATCATCCCCGGTGAGACTCTGGCGGTGGCGCAGAACGGCCGCGCTGAGACCGGAGATGTCGTAGAGCGGGATATGACACGTGACCAACTTAGGGTCCTTTTTAGACCACACCTGCCGTATACTGGACACCGGCGACAACGGTGTCGGTGTCTCCCCCTGCTGGGGGGTGCTGGTACTACCTGAGTTCTCCCCACCTCCACTAGGGGCCCCCACAGTGCTGGGAGCAGATACCGAAGACTTTGGTTGTCGTGATTTACTACTACTACTACTACTAGACGTTGTCGTGTCCATCGGCGTCTCTGCGCTCGCTGTCAACGTGCAACACAAAAATGAAACTTTGTAAGAAACTTTGTAACATTCAACATCAACAGGAGAAATACAAACACCTTATAGTATTGAACATTAACAGGAAATATAACAATAACTTCTTAATTCCTAAGGTAAAACATGTATACATAAACTCGAGGAAATTTGTCATTAGTAATGGATTTTAACATTTGCTATTTTCAAAACTGTTGAGTATGCTAGGCTAGTCAAGTCTCATAGGGACCGAATAGAGCCCTGAGCAACAATTACAGTATCTATCAACGTTTTTGTTATAACCATCAAGATAGTGTGTAAATAAGACTGACATAATATAGTGTGTGTATACACCATCGACCCCAACCCATCCTATTTAAGGATAGAGTACCATTTCCTGCTCCCGACTGTCGCTGGACAAGTATAGGGAAGAAAAGATAATTTGGCGCAACCCCCTACTCGGAGGTAATACTCATCAATTATAGGTGTTGGGTCATTTAACATTAAATACCATCACCTTACATTATTTAAACAACCCATTTAATAAATATTCATTTAGGAGCAGCTCACGCTATTCTGACAATCACACTCTCAGACATCACCGGTTTACAGTGGTCATTTATGACAGACAGTGGACCCTGGAGGTGATAAAGCTTACCACAGGACATTTAAGTTTCTCCTTGGCAGCTTCGTCAAATTCTCCGGTCTTGACTATAGCAAGAGTCTTAAGGTATTAACTCGTCATCTTATTACGCCAGTAGTCCCACGGTTCCCCAGATGACCCGGTCACCAGGAGCACCCCCCCCCCCCCCTGTGGCCACGTACACCTGGTATCGACACTGGGTGGTGCCTGGATGTGGGAGAGCAATACGGACTCAGTCTCACCACATTGATACAGGTTCTGAAATCTATGACCGCCTGATGTAGATAAAGGTGGTGTCGCACTATACGGGACTAGCGCATTAGGCTATGGGGGCCGCCATCTTGGCTCAGAGCAATGCATTCTGGTTAGGCCCCCGACTCCAGAGCAGTGCATCCTGGGAAAAAGTCTTATCAGCTCCTTTGTTCAAGGTGTGAGGAGAGGGGATTAGCCTGATAAGCTGATGGAGTTTAGCCCCCGACTACCTCAGGTACCAGGATGTGCTAGTCCCGTATACCGAGGTTGCAGGTTCCTTAGTAGGGGGCACCATTGCTTGATCTGGTAACCAGCGAGATAAGCACTGATACAGCAATCACAATGGGTACAGGCTGTTACATAATGCCCCCTACGAATTCCGCAGTAAAGCCCAGGGAGTTATCTCATTGGTTGATAATTAATTCAACCAACTACATGCCTATAAAGAGGAGTGTATCAACCTCATACGGTCTAGGACTTTAAAACCCCCAGCGTCCCTATATAGAGGGCCGATTACCTGTCCCAACTCCCCTTGACTGTCGCTGGAGGGGTACCGATATCTGCGCTTTTTAAACGGCATGATGCCTTAACCCTTAAGGGCGGCATGATGCCTTAATGAATCATGCCCTTGATCGTCATGATGCATAAATGCAGCCCTGGCGAGTAACCCGCCAGAGCTGCATTCAAGAATCATGCCAACCCTATGGGGTCGAGACACTCCTGGAGGGTCAGCATAATGCGTCAACGCAGCACCAGCAAGTTATTCGCCAGGGCTGCATTCGTGCATCATGACGACAAATGTCATCTTTTATCGACATGCCGTCCTTAAAGAGTTAATGCATCATGCCCTTGGTCGTCATTATGTCAGCTTGAATGCAGCCCTGGCAATATCTCACCAGAGCTGCATTTAAGCATCATGCTGACCTGACGGGTTGATATACTCCTGAAGGACCGATAGAATGCACCAATGCAGTCCCAGTGAGTTACTCGCCAGGGCTGCATTGGTGCATCATGACAACAAATGTCACGTGTCAAGTGTTTTAGTGACACGTGGTCCTTTAAGGTTTAACAAGGTTGGACAGTGACCCCATCTCCCTCAGTCTTATCTTATCTTGCTACATCTACTATGACTGATTGTAGCACATACATAAGGCCACACCAAAAAAAAAAGTTGGTCAATGGATTTCATTTTTCAAAAAATGGTGCGAGCGAGCGAATTAAAAAAAATTTTTTTTAAAGAATTTCTTTTTGACAATGGATTTTGTTGGTGGAAAAGTGGAGCAGGCGACAATTTTTTTTTTTTTTACATAGCCTCTGACAAAAGTCCCCTAATATAATAATTAATTGGTTGATCTGGGGGAATTACTGGAAGAAAATTTTGAAAAAAAAAAAAAATTCTCAATTTTGAAAAAAATGAGGCGAGCGAAATCCATTGACAACTTTTTTTTTTTAAATAAAAAAATTTCCATTTCCGAAAATAAGGCGCGCGAAATTCATTGACCAACTTTTTTTTTTGGTCAACCTGGGTCCCACTCTGGCCGTAATCTGTTTGTATTGAGGGGTCAATAGCTGGTATACTAGTGGTAGTATAATAGGTCTATAGTAAGAGGTCTACAACTTCACTTTCGGAGTATACAAGGCCTTGGATCAAGGTCCACGACCAGCTATTTCAGTTTACCCCTCCCCCCCCCCCCCCATTGAAGAACAATAAACTCTCACGTACAAGCCGCGGCTACGGTAGTAGTAGTATGCGAGTCAGATCACTGATGCGGCTTATGGGATCGGCCCAGAGTGAGTGTGCGGCTTATATGCGAGTTTTTACTGATATAGTATAAAACTAAATTAACGAGTTCCAGACTCCCTTTCAGCTTGCATGATTAGGGGGCGGTTTGTATGTAAGTTAGGCTAACATGCAAGAATTTACGTTTTTTTTTTCTTCTTTTACATGAAGTGGCAATGCAAGTTTCATTAACGACTACCCGTATTTCCTTTCGGTTCTCATACATCTAGCTCTAGATCCACAGGTGCCACTCAGTTGTCAACAGAAAGTAGGGAAATTTTATCAATTTTCTCTGGGTTCTAACATAATTCAATAGAGAAATTCCAGCAAATAAGTAACAAGTCTTGCAAGAGTAGGAAAAGTGGCATCTCTGTCAGATCAGGTGGCTGTTAGATATGCTCGTCACTCAGTCTGACGTCGCTGATTGGATAATTTGACCGCTCATTTACACCTTTTTATCTCCTTCTGTCATGTCACTTAACCCTTTAAGGACGGCATGATGCATTAAAACATCATACTCTTGGTCATCATGATGCATTAATGCAGCCCTGGTGAGTAACTCGCCAGGGCTGCATTCAAGCATCATACTGACCCTATGGGGTTGAGGCACTCCCAAAGTGTTGGCATGATGCACCAATGCAGCACCGGCGAGTTGATAGGATAATTTGACCGCTAATTTACACCTTTTTATCTCCGCTCATCGCTACCTATTGTCCCAGCCAAAGACCTTGACCCAATCCGCCCCCCCGCAGCCACTGTGTCATAGGTCTCTGGAGACATGGAGACATAAAGTAAATTCTAGTGCAGAAGCCGCGGCTTGCACGCGAGTCAGATTGCTGGTGCGGCTTATCCGCGAGTCTTTAGATATACACTACAGCACTATTAAAACTCGCCATAATAAGACCCCCTGGTGCGGCTTATATGAGTCTCCCCAAAGTCTAGGTGCGGCTAAACGCGAATTAGATTTATTATGCCTGAGGTTTTACAGTAAGTGTGTCGGTATGGTTACACATGGCCGGTTAACCAGCACATAGACCCATTCGGGCTCGACACGCCCCACCGCCTTCTGTACCCCGGCATCTGACTCTCTGTGTCCCCGATACAAGTGTCAAGGTTTTTAAATTCTTTTATTCATTGGGTTATTAAGAGTTTTCTTGGAACTTGCCACCGGATATATTCTGTCATCTTTCTGTATCATGTCAACAACTTAACATACCGGTAATTTGTGGTAGTGGTTTGTGTTTCATACATTGACCCCTGGGAGTATACATACAGTACTCACAGTAATGGCACATAGCAAATTAAAACACAAACTTTTTTTTTACTGTTTGATTATAGCTGCTTTAGTACACAATGTACTGTAGCATACTTCCAAAACCCCTCATACATGTATAAGCCACACCCTAACTACCTAAAACCTCGCGTATAAGCCTAACTCGCATATAAGCCGCACCTAGACTTTGTGCCTATCCTATAAGCCGCACCAGCGATCTGTTTATGGTGGCTTTAGTACTATACCGTAGTAGCAAAATCCCTCGTATAAGCCGCACCCTGACTCGGGCCAATCCTATAAGCCGCACCAGAGATCTAATTCGCGTACTAGCCATGCCTTATACGCGAGGTTTTAGGGTAGTGGCTTGTGTCATACATTGCCACCTGGGGGTATACTTACACATAGCAAGTTAAATGCCCGTGAACACAAACATCTTTTTACTGTTTAATTATAGAGTAAGACGTCGATAATCCGATCACCTCCGTTTCAGGAAAATAATGGCCGGATCTTGAGACTGCTGGATTACTGAAGCACATTTACATGGCTATGTATACAATTGTCCCTGACCAAGCAGCCGGATAATCGAGGGTGCCGGACTATTGAAGGCCGGATTATCGACGTCTCACCGGTAGCTGCTTTAATTAGTACACAATGTACTGTAGCATACTTCCAAAATTCCTCATATAAGCTGCACCCTATCTACCGTAAAACCTCGCATATAAGCCGCGGCTAGTATGCGAGTCAGGTCGACGGTACGGCTTATAGCATGGGCCTAAGGTCAGGGTGCGGCTTATACACGAGTTTTTGCTACTAAGGCACAGTACTAAAAGCCACCATAATCAGATCTCTGGTGTGGCTTATAGGGTCGGCCCAAAGTCGGGGTGTGCCTTATACGCGAGTTAGGCTTATACGCAAGGTTTTATGGTAGCCATGTTCGGTATCAAATTAAGGCTAACCAAATTAGAGCTGTTCTGAATCTTTACGGTAGCAGTGAAAATCAGCTAATTTCCCTGTATTAAACCACACTGATGATGACTTTCAGAAACGGGTGAAATCATAATCCACATGTCCCCATATAGATTCCTTATAAGTTATAGACCTAACATATAGTAACTTATTTCCACTTCAACACGGTACTTTCACATCCATGTGACAAAATATGGCTACAAGTTGTTTTTCTTGGCACTTGCCACCGGATGCGTTCTGACATCTCCTGTCAACAACTTAATGTAATACGCAGCTGTGGTTTGGATGTCACACCTTCATATTAAGGGTACAGTTACATGACTACCGGGACTAGTAGTGATTGCACATAGGAAGTTAAATGCTCATGTATACAAACAATACACAATCTACATGTGATTGCTGCTACCGTAAATTCCCTCAGTGCGGGTACTACAAAATTCCCAAAAGTTTAGGTGCAGGTAATACGAGGGTTTTTGGTAGTATAGTACAGTGCTTAAATCGCAATTTTCAGACGCTAGGTGCGGGTTATAGGGTTCTCTCAAAGTCGGGTTGCGGGTTATATGCGAGATGCGGGTTATATGCGGGAATTTACTGCATTACCTGGGCCCTAGAAAGGTCACCTACAGAGCCTACTGTAAAGCCTCGCATATATTTTTGAAGATGGCGTGTTATATTTTGCAAATATCAGGGTACCAGCTCCTGTACCAACTGGTTGTACTATGGCAGAGCAGCACAGCTGAATTCTATAAACCAGGATGAAATAAAAACCGTTTAAAAAAAACAAAAACCTATGGCCGAATCTGTGGTATGACTATATTGACCATCATATAAGCCGCGCCCTATATGGCAATGTTTGGTATCAAATTAAAGCTAACCAATTTAGTAGGAATTCCTGCAAAAGTACTTAGTAGGAGAAGTTGCATCTAGGGCAGAGCTAGACACGTAAACATCTTCAACATCTATATATATCATGTCGGTCATGTCTGGGTACCCACAGCTTAGAAGGGAACACAGGAGCTTTTGGTTTCGTTTTCTGATCATAGCTTCCTTCCTATCAGCAGTGTGGAGTAAATTATTTTCTCAACTCATTTCCCATATGGTTCTCTCACTCTGAGGGCCGAGTTGTTTATTACCAGCCGGTTTTTTGTGGGTTTTTTTTGGGGGGGGGATTATATTTCAAATTCCCAACGTAGTGGGGGGGGGGGGGGGAGGGGAGGAGGGGGTCAGATAACTTTCGCCTAATTTGTGAGGGTCTGTTTTGGGAAAATCCACCAAGCACCCCTAGCCCCCCCCCCCCCCCCCCCACCGTAAAACCTCGAGTATAAGCCTAACTCGCGTATAAGCCTCACCCCGGGCGTGGGCCGATCCTATAAGCCGCACTGGCGATCTTATTATGGTGACGTTTGTACTGTATTATAGTAGCAAAAACTTGCGTATAAGCCGCACCTGCACTCTATCCCGATCCTATAAGCCGCACCTGCACTCTATCCCGATTCTATAAGCCGCACCTGGACTCTATCCCGATCCTATAAGCCGCACCAGCGATCTGATTCGCGAACTAGCCGCGGCTTATACACGAGAATTTACGGCAGTAATCAATGACTCTGACCTAATGGCAGTAAAGCATGACGGTGTGAGTGTGACGTCGGTTATGACCCGGTTATTGACCCGGTTACGGAGGAGAGAACCGGGTCGGTGCTCTATAGTCTGGCACTGTGCCATCTCCACACTGACAGGCAGCTATGGGTTGTAGGTATGTGTATCCAGGGTTCCCAACCCAGTTACCTTAGAGGTACGGTCATCGGCCTTACATCTGACCCATATACCATAAAACCTCACATATAACCCTAACTGGCGTATTAGCCACACCTAGAGTTTGGGCCAAATATACCATATACCGTAAAACCATGCGCACAAGCTGTGGATAGTACGCGAGTCAGATCAGAAGTGCGGCTTATAGCATCGGCCCATGGTCAGGGTGCGGCTTATACATGAGTTTTTGCTGCTATGGTACAGTACTAAAAGTGACTATAATCAGATCCCTGGTGCGGCTTATAGGATCGGCCCAAAGTCGGGGTGCGGCTTATACGCGAGGTTTTACGGTAGTTGTGTTGTCATTGCTAGAAATATGACCCACTTTGGCCAGACTAAAAAAAAGTTGCCCAATGGATTTCGCGCCCCTAATTTTCGGAAATGGAATTTTTTTTGTTAATGGATTTCGCTCACCTCATGTTTTTTCCTATTCTATTTTTACTTTTTCCTTTACACATATATGGGCACACCACTCCAGGGGCTGAAAATGATGACCACACCTGCCGGTAGAGGTACAGCTTAGTGGCCTCCCGGGGGTTGCCACTCACAAGGTCCAATGTGGGACTCGGTGTGATTTGTTTTAGGTAGTGCCAAGGTGTGAGGAGATCCAACCCCTCGTCACAGAGGGGAGGTCCCATTCCCGGCAACCCTTATATTGACTACCGTATACGGGACTAGCGCATCCTGGTACCGCAGGTAGTCGGGGGCTAAACCCCTATCTCCTTATCAGGTTGATCCCCTCATTTCACACAAAGGGACTGATAAGAGATTTATCCATACTGCACTGCTCTGGAGTCGGGGGCCTAACCAGAATGCATTGCTCTTAGTCAAGATGGCGGCCCCTTAAGCCTAATGCGCTAGTGCCGTATACCGCAAGGATTAATCCCATTGGATAGATCTCATGGTGCATGGATTGGGCCAGATGCGGTTGACATGATGCTTGAATGCAGCCCTGGCGAGTTACTCGGGGGACTGGTGCAGCATTTATGCATCATGACGACCATAGGGCATACTTCATTATAGCAGTATGCGGCCCTTACAGGGTTATACGTCTGATACCGATTAACGTATGACTTACCTTTACAACGCGTGGTGATCTTTATACTGGTCGGTGACATGGCATCCATCTGCAAACAAATAATGAAGATAATCAATATCTTAATTTCAATATTCAAATGTCTAATTTACCTCGATTTGTCAGGGCCAATCGGTGCTTTATCATCACATTATACCATTTTATATCAATATTTTAATTTCAATGTTTAAATGTCTAATTTACCTCAATTTGTCGGGGCCAATCGGTGCTTTATCATTACATTATGCCGTTTTGCCTTCACGGTGCATGAAAGCAGCCCTGCCAGAGATGCCACATGGCCGTTGACAAAAAGTAGGAATGCTTACAATCTTGGTCAATTTTCTGTAGGAAATTAACATAATTCAATACAGAAATTCCAGCCGAAAGGTAGGAATTCCTGCAAAGGTAGGAAAAGTGGCATCTGTGCCTGGAAAGTGACTCACCAGGGCTGCATTCATGCATACCCTATATCATGGGTATGATACACCAATGCATTGGTATGATGCACCAATGCAGTGCAATGCATTGGTGCATCATGACGTGAAAATATATCGTTACACCACTATAGCATCATAATTTTCTATGTAGTAAAATAAAGGGAGGTGGTTACTAGTTATAGCATAACATTGCACTATATCAACACTAGTTGCGTAGGCCTAGGGCCTACTAGGCCTATCATACATAAAGATGGTGATAGGCACCTATATTTTCTATAGGTAGGATTTTTTGGAGTGGCCTTAGATCCATTTATTGAGCCCTCAGCCTAGGCCTATATAAGGGGCCTACTCGAGACCCCCCCCCCCCCTCCCGAAAAAGACCAAGGCCGAAGCACATTTATATCCCACTTTGATCAACTTTGAGGTTGAGGGTTGCAGTGTTACTTGTCGATTTAAAAAAAATCCCAATGTCCCTATGGAGGGGGGGGGGGTCGTTTTTACTTCTTTTTTTTTTTGGGGGGGGGGGGCTATATTTTTGAGTGACCTTAGACACATTTATTGAGCTCTCAGCCTATCGGTTGGGGGTTGTAGTGTCACTTGTCGATTTTAATAAATGCCAATGTCCCTTGCCAATTTTAAGAAATATACAGCAGTCCAACACTTTAGCACTCCAATGCACTATATGGATATATATCTAAAACTGGACATCGACATCCATGTAACAGGATCCTTCTAGCATATACCTGGGCGGGTGGGACACGGCTCAATGAGCCTATAATTATGACCTGAGCGGACTGAGGTATATAGCAGTCTACTACGTCAGAAGGAGGCGATTGCATGGGGGGCAAACAAAGCCCTCCACGTGGTTAGGTAGCTGCACCATGATAGTACCATTAGCCTGAACTATAATTTGTTTAAGGTGACCGGCGGGGATTGAAAACACATTCATTGCGCAGCTTTATGCGCACTTTAGGTACATATTGACCCATTCAATAGAGCATTCAAAATAATGCACTGTAACAGTCTCCATGGCGTGACTGTTCCATGCATGACTCAGTATCAGAAGGTTGGTGGTTCAAGACTAGCTGCGGACCTTTTCATGTTTTTACTATTGACCTATAGACCCCACAAACCCTCTGTTCATTACTGTACATATATGTGTAATGCATATAGGAAAATTCACAAAAAAATTAGATTGTGCTATGGGTGAGGCTCGTACTCACAACCTTCCAATCTCATGCCCTACGCCTCAGACAAAGAGGCCACAGAGCTACACAGTATACAATTCACATTGAAGACAGTATCTTGCCTTCCTTTGACCAGATCACATTCCCTTACCTTCTTTTTTTCAAAGCACAAAAAACATAGAAATATGCCTGGGACTATATGTTGAAAGCACATTTTCTGGATAGATAATATCATAAACTATATTGTAATAGAGTATTAAAACAAGGTAGTTACTTTTTACAGTCATTTTGTGAGAATATGTGAGAAAATACTATATGATACTATCATAGGTCACTTCAAGTTTGTGGTAAAATATCTCAGAATCTAGCCCGGGACCCCCCATTTCTCTTTGTATTTTTGGAAACAATATACCCTTGAGGTCATATGGTGGAAATGTTGTGAAATCGTAGTTACTCTTAGACTATCCCCGCCGGCCACCTTAAAGAATATGGATTGCAGTAGAGTGTATTTCAATAGAACACATACTTATTTTACATCTAAGAGAATACTAATCAATTCAAGAACACATACGAGACCTTATTTCAATTTACAATGCATTTATGGGACTATAAATGTCTGAGATATGGTTCATGTACCCTATAAAGTTTCACTCACGTGGCCTTTGTTTGCCCCCCACTGTTCTATTATTGGGTGCAATCTACAACTCTAACCTCTGCTGTAGGATCGTCACAACACTTCACTGGCTACATGGGCGGGTGGGGCACGACTCAATGAGCCTATAATTATAACTTGAGCGGACTGAGGTATTTAGGATCGTCACAGCACTTCACTGGCTACATGGGCGGGTGGGACACGGCTCAATGAGCCTATAATTATAACCTGAGCATCAACAGCGCATAAACACTTTGATTGGTGACAATGCAGTTTTTATAATACAACCCTAAATTTGTGCAACGAAAATCATCAAGAAATAGTATATATTTTTTCCAAATAACAGCATTTCTAGAATGGCCCGATACTCAGAAATCCTACTGCGAATAAAAAAAAGTCAAATTCTAATTATAAATACCTGAAAAGTGAGAAACGCTGGCGTTCACGGTTTATGTAGGAAATGTACTAAAAACACCAGAAAAGAGCCACAAAACCCAATTTTTCTCAAAAACTGTTCAGTAGGAATTTTTCTAACTGAGGTTCCAGTGTTTTCTACCCTCATATTAAACATTGGCATAGAGAATATAATGGCACCTAGTCAGGATTTTGAGTTAGAAGCAATCTGTGAGGCCAAAAACAGCCAAAATGAGCCACTGGTCTGAAGTATAAAACTGGGCATCGATCACTATAGAGCTACAAAGAGACAGAGAATCGATGTCCAGTAATAAAGTTTTGTCCCTTGTCACCAGCCCTCTTGTCCCGCCCTTGTCACTGTCACTTGTCATTTATCTGCATCTCTACAAAACAGCAGGTGGCGCCATCAGCGCCGGTGGCTCAGTGGCGCCACCTGCTGCTTTGTGTGTGTACTAGAATGTTACCTAGCAACATGGCAACGCCCAGCAACGTTGATACAACGCATGTGCAGTGTGCAGCTGTGCACAATGACGATGCGGTTTTATTTTGCTATTAAAGTTGAGGCATGTAACTAGATATAACAGACAAAGGATAACTCAAAATTAAGAATATAAACGGATGATGGCTGCCACAACATCTCAAGAAGGTAGACGTAGGTAGAAAAATATGAAATGAGATTTAATAAATGAAAAATCGCCACTACAACACCTACTTCTCATCGGACAGAAAAATCGCCATCTTGGACTATTTTCGTTGGCAGCAATGAGCAGCAGAAAATCATCTCTTATTTCTAGGGAATTTACTCGAAAGTGTCTTATTGCTAGGAAATACAAAACTGACCTATCCTTTTTGAGATCCATGAAAGTATATAATGATATTTTAAGTTCAACATTTAAAAAACAATCGATTTCTTAAGATACCTCCTTCCACTGAAAAACCTCAAATTCTTGTTTTCGTAAATCCTTCAAAAACATGTTTTAGAAAATTAAATTTTACTTATTTCTTTCGGAGATTGAAAGCACCAGCACCAAAGAACACAATGAATACTGAATTATGATGAGTAATCGATAATCTATGTGTCTCCTTTTAGACTAAACACAAACGAAGCTTTTTCCCATAGAGATTAGTGATAATGGTGGCTCAAAATGGCCATTTTCCTAGTGAAAACCTGTGCGTGAAGCACAAAACTCTACCCCTTTTCTCTATTTCGGTACTAATCTTAATCAAACTATGCAGGAAAGTTAGTAAATCGACAAATACACTATAAAATGAACTTATAAAACGAAAATGTGACATTAGGTAGCTGTGGGAGGGAAAAAACTAAAATGGGCGAACCCCCCTACAGAGAGAGGTGTGCTACATTATAACGTTATAACAGTGATAGATGTGGTAGCATCATAGGGTAACCACCTCCCAATAAACATCAAACAATGAGGCATCATGCCGTCCTTAAACCCCCGACCCCTCTATAATATTTAAAGCTTGACCGTCATGGTTGAAGTGAGGCCAAAAGCACTTTTGGATATAGTTCAGTTTTCATTCACAAGAGGGCTCGTAAGGGCTGGGAGCTCAGCTCTTACAGGCATAAGATAGGGTGAATATGTTGTAGCTGGACAATGCTCATGGTCCCCCGTCCAAATACTGCTGCCCTCTGGTGGAACTGTTATTTTAGTCCATGTATGGAAAATGCTGAACTTATTCCCTGACGGCCCAGCTTTAGGCCCCCAGTGCCGGTCCTCGCTCAGCTCTGACTGTTACTGCTGGGGCAGCGAGCGTTTTGCCTTTAACCCTTTAAGGACACATGTCGCTAAAAGATGACATTTGTCGTCACGATGCATCAATGCAGCCCCGGCGAGTAACTCCCTGGTGTTGCAATGGTGCATCCCTCTGACCCTTTGGTAGTGTCTTAACCCCGTAGGTTCGGCATGATGCTTGAATGCAGCACTGGCGAGTTACTCGCCAGGGCTGCATTCATGCATCATGACGACCAAGGACATGATGCATTAATACATTATGCTGTCCCTAATGGGGTAAAGGATTAGAAAAGAAACTTGTAAATCCAGTACAAACTGTACTACTTAGAAGACTGTAGACAGACGGTGGTGCGTTTTGTGGTTTATCAGTGCGTGGAGTTTAGTATCGGTGACTTATGGGGGTATAGATGGGGGGGGGGGTCCCCATGTCGTATGTCGATTTTAAGAAATGGCCATGTCGCATGTCTATGTCACTTAAAAATGCCCATGTCCCATGTCGATTCTAAGAAATGTTCATGTCCCCTGTCACTATCTTTTTAAGCCTCATGTCACATGTCACTAGGCCTCATGTCGCATGTCGATTTTAAGAAAAGGCCATGTTGCCATGTCGAATTTAGGGGTCTACCCCCATACTTATGTGTAAGTTGAACTGGGCACAGAATGTCCCTGACCAAAACTGGTAAACAACCATCTGTCTTGACGTCATCAGGGGAGATGGGGGAGAACTGTACCGGTAGTTATCTTACTTGTGTGTGTATTACTACTTCATTTAATTCAACCCTTTAAGGACGGCATAATGCATCAATGTATCATGTCCTTGGGTCGACATGATGCATGAATGCAGCCCTGGCGAATAACTCCCAAGTGCTGCATTCAAGCATCATGCGGACCCTACAGGATTGATTCACTCCCGAAGGGTCGGCATGATGTACCAATGCAGCACTGGCAAGTTACTTGCCAGGCTGCATTTCGACGATAAATGTCATCTTTTAGCGACATGCTGTCCTTGAAGGGTTAAGCTCAGTACGAGGTCGACCAACGCACTCTCAGGGTATAGTTATAGTAGCCTAGTTTCTAGCTCTAGGGGAGTAGTCAGGGCCATGAAAAGAGACTGGGGAGAAGAATACAAGTAAACTTACCGTTGCCAATTCTCGAGTGGGCGATAGTTTCCTCTCTGTTAAAATGGAAAACATCTCATTGGTAAACACTTTCACTTTCACTCTCAAATGTTTGAGGAATTATGTACCCGGTCATTTTCGCAATGCTAAACATATATACATGTATATACAGTTATCTTTAAAAGTTGTAAAACTGAAGCAAGTCTCGAGTTACAGGCTTCAACATTAATGTTGTCAATATGCATCCTCTTTATCTAATAGCGGTTCCGACTCAACAGTAGAGGCTTTAGATTGGTGAGGAAACCGATTTAGATTCAATTGACTGAAGTGGTTTGCAAAATTATCTTTTTAATATAATTTTTTTCAAATTTAATTTACGATGTGGTTACCGACCTGTGATGGATTTGGCGTGTGGCGATTTATCATCTGACGACGACGAAGACTGCAAGAAAGGAGAAGGATATTTTTAGTTAAAATCATTATCTATTTATTTTGACAACGGATTTTACAGATAGTTTATTAACTGGACATCCATGTCACACCTTTTCAGGCTTTGTGAGTTATTTTGTGACGAGGCCTGTCAATGAGGGGCTTGATAACTAAGAGACCTAGTCTAGCAGTCTACTTTAAGTTTACAACTGCTCAGAGATCTAGTTTAGAAGTCAACTTTAATTTTACACCTGGCCAGAGATCTATTATATAGTACTATATGTTGTGCTTTAAGTTCACATCTAGTTTAGCAGTCTACTTTAAGTTTACTACGGTTCAGAGATGAAGTCTAGTAGACTAATTCAAGTCTACACTTTCTCAGAGATCTAGTCTAGTAACCTACTTTGAGTTTACAACTGCTCATAGATCTAGTCTAGGCCCAAAAAAAATTGTTTCAGGTCACGCGACCGACCCTATGTAAAGAGGGCCGACCCTATGTTTCTTCATTTAATTCTGAAGACATTTTTGTAATTTTACCCCTTTTTTGATCATTTTTAGGGTTTGCAGGGAGGCTGGTTCGTACATTCATGCTTTTCGAAAAAAAAAAGATAAAACAAAATAAAAATCCGAATTACCGACCCTACATTTTCTTCCCATGTTACCTGAAACAAACCGTTGTTTTTTTTGGCCTAGCAGTCTCCTTCAAGTTTATCCCTCAGCCTTTTTATCATATCATAATCATAATATTGCAATATAAATTAGAGGTCGGATCTTCGCACTTTTATACCTCCCTAGAGCAACCATACTGGGAGATCAGTTGTGTAAGTTGATGTCGTATGCTCTAGGAAAAAATAAAAATCCTTGAAACTTGAAACTTGGGCCCACATGGCTACACTTGCAGTAACCCATAAAACTCATTTAGCACAGCACCTTGTGGCCGGGTCTCTGGTATGCCATGTGGGCTGTCTCTGGGCAGTGTTCCAGGCCCATCCATCCTTTTGCTCGCCATCCTCCCCATTGCCGCACCTCTTGCACCTCACTCACTGCTAGCTACAAACTGGGGCTCAGGCCGACTGGGCAGAGATGCCGACAAAAAGTATGATCAAGCTTTTGTGGGAAATTAGCTTACCGTATTCGACGTAATAAGCGCCCAGGGCGCTTAAAAATATATTTTAAGTGGAAAAATTAGCCTCAAATATTCATCCTAATAAGCGCCCCCCATGGTGGTCAAATACACTCATTGTACAGGCCTCATGGACCTCTAGAACTAGTAGAAGGCTTCTACACATCCCTATTACTTCACACTTGGCTTGACCTTAACACCTGCACAGGTGTGAAGTGCTCCATGTTACACACAGGTGTGAAAATCGGTAACAAGATCGGAGAAATACTTTTTAAAATCTAGAAAAATCTGAAAAAGGGGGGGGGGGGCGCTTATTAGGGGGAGGGGGCTTATTACGTCGAATACGGTAATTCAATACAGAAATTCCACCAAAATCGGTAGGAATTCCTACATCGTGTAGCACTAGGTCCACAACTAGGTATAATAGACTTCCGTAAATGAAGACGTCGCAGCGCTTTTACGGGAGACAAAACCTCCGGGGCTTATACAAGGGTTAGGCTTATACATAGGATTCTACGGTGGTCTGTGATTTCATGCACCCCAGACCTCACATACCAGACGCAGTGGAGCCTGGTGCCAAACCTATAGACAACCATAACCCCCCACACACACCCCCCCCCCCCCCCCACCCTATGGTTACTGGATCCACGACACCTGCAACCCACGTGTGAACCGCCTCACCTATCAACAACCCCCCCCCCCCCAGGCATGGGATTGGGTTTTGAAGAAAAATCCAAAAAGCAGCCAAAAGATGTGATCTGCGGGGAATTTTGTATGATTTGCATGGCATAAATCCCTCTAGAGACTAAGACCCCCCCCCCCCCCTCCCTATTAATGTTAAAATAGTTTTTCATTGGATCTGCACAAATCACAGGGATGACTTTTTTGGCCTTAAAAATCCGGAAATCCGGATAATCCGGAAGAATCCCATGCCTGCCCCATATCTACCGTAATACCTCGCGTATAAGCCTAACTCGCGTATAAGCCGCACCTAGAATTTGGGCCGATCATATAAGCAGCAATGGTGATCTGATTATGGTGACTTTACTACTGTACCATAATAGCAAAAACGTGTGTACAAGCCGCACCCTGACCCTGGGACGATCCTATAAGCCGCACTGCACTGGCCGCGGCTTATATGCGAGGTTTTACGGTACGTGCCATACCTGCTTCTTGTTAGGCCTAAAAAAAAAAAGAGTTGTGTTCCGGTATCCCGACCGACCCTACGTTTTTGGGGCCGACCCTAATTTTTTTTGGACATTTTTGGAATTTTTGAGGGAATTTATGACATTTTTGCCGTTTTTACTACTAACAATGACTTTTTTGACCCTGTTTATTTTTGGCCATGTTAGGCCACCTTTTATTGATAACTTGGATTACGGGCACTCAGAGCAAATATTTTGGGGGGCGGGAGGAAAAAAAACAAAAAAAAAAAGCTGCCCTCCAGTACTGAAATTTTCCAGGGGCGGGAGGAAAAAAAAAAAAAAAAAAAAGAGCATGGAAAAGTCTTCTTTTGGCTATCAAATGAGGGTATATTGAGAAACATTATCAAATATCCCCCATTTTGAAGGCCTAAGTCTGGGTGTTTGCTAGTCAGCATGTACTTTTCTTTTTTTTTTGCTAAAATTCTCAGAAAATCTCATCGGAGGGGGGTAAAAAAAAAAAAAAAAAATCCGTAATCCAAGTTATCAGAATAAAACGGCCTTACCGGAACACAACTTTTTTTTTTTTAGGCCTTACCCGCTACCATGTGTCCTCAATGACATCATTATACATGTACCATCTACACGCTCTAATCATAAATTGTCAATTCTCAGAAAACATATTTAACATATCTAAGAAGCCCCCTCTCCCCCCCCCCCCCCCAAGCTGGTAATAAAATATACCTCGGCCCTAATATCAGTGTACCTGATAGACCTGTAGCTTCCACTGTGGGAAGTGTGTCACCAGTCCTGTATCTAATGACTTAACCCTTTAAGGACGGCATCATGCCTTAATGCATCATGCCTTGGTCGTCATGATGCATAAATGCAGCACTGGTGAGTAACTCGCCAGTGCTGCATTCAAGCATCATGCCGACCCTATGGGATTGCCACACCCCCGAAGGGTCGGCATGATGCACCAATGCATTGGTGCATCATGACGCGAAATATCATCTTTTAGCGACATGCCGTCCTTAAAGGGTTAACCATCTCCCTGCTACCTTTAATTACCTTATTTACATTATTCTACCTTAGACAACCCCTTCATCACCGTAACTCAACTTGACAGGACTCACTTAAAACGTCCTTTAATGGCTTTTTTTTGTCGAATTAAGTACATTCAATTAAGTGCATCCCAATTGCGAGCCAAATTTCCTTAAAGATAAGTCAGAATGTTCATAAACAACTAACTTAACTTCCTGTATTTATCCATTCTTCCTCATTGCCTCAGATTTTGATCAAATCTGATTTTATTGCCCAATATATGGTCATTTTGGCCATTGATATTACACTAAAAAAAAGCCCATGGTTGGGCCACATTGGATTCCTTTCTGTCCAATTAATATCAATTGATGACCTAATTCCCCTATTCTCTAAATATTATACTGTTTTAAAGTTTGGAATATATATTGAAGTGCGATTTAGAATTTGAAAAGAAATCAGATATAGCCACTTTAATGATTCCCAAAACAAGGACCAAATTCAACATATGACATCATCTAAAATTATTCGTCAATCATGCTGTCAAATATATTACAATTTTCCGCTCTGATGCCCCTTTTTAATGCCTTTGAAAACGGAATTTATGACGTAATTAGGGACATATTATTTCTTGTTGATTTCGTTCACTCCTTGTTATGTTATGTTAATGTCAATTTTATACTGTAGTATACTCATAAAAGCTCTCGTATAACTTACATATACACTAGCTATCTGACTTGCGTAGTAACCACAGCTTCTGCACGAGAATCTAGGCTAGTCTCCCATTTGGTGAAACTTCATTTGGTATATTTAAACTCTAATATATCATCATTTAATCATCGCTACATAAAGTCAGTATCTAAATATTAATTTAAAACAAGATTGTCTCACCTTAGCGCGTGGCCGTCCCTCCACCAGTTTCTGTGTGTACCCGTTGCCGTCGGCCGACCTGCGGATCACGACGATGGGTGCTCGCTCCCTGACGGGCGAGTCGTCCCGTTCCTCCACCAGGGGTCTCTTCCTGCTGCTACTACACGACGGCTCCGCTTGTCGCGTCTTGTCCGCTTGTCGTGTTTTATCCGTTTGTCGCGTCTTCTCGCGCCGCTCGTCTCCTGGTTTCGTCTCGTCTTCATCGTACTCCACAGACCGTCTCCGTCCGGCCCCAGCGGCGACCCGCAGCGGTGTCAGCGTCGTAGTCTCCGCGACTCTCTCCGCCGACACCGACGCAACCACCGGCTCATCCTCCGGTTCTACTTTTATTTCAGTTTTAATTTCGGTTTTAATGCGTGCGTTTTGTCGCTGGCGGCGTGACCCGCTGGTATTCCCGTGCTCAGTGCTGCCCTCGCTGGTTCCCCCATCCTCCATGGACCCCTGTTTGGGCACACTCTCCCGCTGTCTCCGCGCCCGTTTGTGCCGTAATGGCACCAAGCCCTCCAACTTAACATCCCCAGGGGTAGAGGTCGGAGACGAGGTCGCCGAGTTATTCGCCCGCCGCATCCTCTTCCTCATATGCGTCGTTTTCTCCCCCGTATCCGACGACTTCCCCTCAGTCGCCTCCCCTGTTGCCTCCGGATCGGGCTCGGCTCCACTCCGGAACATATCTGAGAATGATGTCGGGCGAGAGGCTCGACCTTGACCTTTAACCTTGGAGTACATGTCGTTACCGAAGACATTAATCTTGCCCTCCTCCAGGTCGCGCCAGAACTTGTCTTTGAGCGTGTCGCATGCTTCGTCCTCTACGTAGACGTAGCTGGGTTTGGACGACTTCTTCTTACGACTCGCTGATGACGTCACACTGTCCGTGTCACTGCCGTCAACCGACGCAGCCTGGAAATGAATACAAGTGTTATTTAGTTAGTCTGATATTACTTACATTGGGTTCAAGTACACAAGTAGGAGGCTACTTGACCCTTATCCAGCTTTAGCTTTACTCTTTTTTTTTTTAATCATAAAATATCTATTTTTCTGTTCCAACTTTTAATTGTTTTAATTTCTTTTTAAAACAAACACACGATATTTAGTAAGTTAGTCTGACATTACGCACATTGCATTAAGATACATTAGTAGGACGCTATTTGTCCCTTAACCAGCTTTAAATTGTAAGCGATTTTTCAATCTTCAATTCTTAATTATGTCTAATCCTGCTTTAAATTGTTTTTGATTTTGTATATTGCTTTCTTAGATTTTTCGATTTTTTTAAAGAAAATTAACAGATTACCTGATGCTTGATTGTAGTACTGGCGAGTTACTCGCATGAATACCAAGGGCATGATGCATTATATTCAAGGCATTACGCTGTCCTTAAATGTTAATAGCCTAAAATTTGGCCTAAAAGAGGGCACTAATTTGATACATTGAATATGGAAGGCCGGTTTTCACTCTGTACCTTGGCCTGTTCACGTGCCGCCTTCCCCTGCTCGGCGGCCTGTTTCTTGTCCTTATAACACCTATACAGCTTATCACGTGTACCAAATCTACCCCTTACCTTGGCCTGTTCGCGTGCCGCCTTCTCCTGTTCGGCCGCCTGTTTCTTGTCCTCCATGTACTTGTCGATGACGTGGTGACAGTCGGCCAGGTTGTCGTAGGGCTCCCACGTGTCCCAGTCTGAGCTGTAGCCGGCCCAGCGTACCCGGTACAGCGTCTTACCCTGAAACAGGACAAAATAATGAAAATTAAGATCTGGCATTTCGAGGACACTTTTAGTGCATTTTTTAGTAAAACCGTAAATACCTTTTGTGAGATTTATACCAGAAATAATGTATCATGTCAGTGTTAGAATTAATGCTACAAACGCTATATGCATACAAATATTTGCAAAAGAATACACCATCCAGTAGATCATGTGTGGGCCAAAGTGAGTATTCTCTGCTCAATGACAAATATTTCGGTGGCCCTAGAGTCTAGCTTTAAAGATCAAGTTGAACCGTATTTAATCATTAACACATTCCTAGTACCAGTTGTTGAGAGATTTTTTATTTAAAAATCCATGTCTTCTCAGGGGGGCTGTTCTTGATTTCAATCGAGGAAATATTATGCGTTATCAATAGCCTTAAACATAAATGCAGCCCTGGGGAGAAACTCACCAGGGCTGCATTCATGTATCCTGACAATCAAATGGCATACCGTATTCGACGTAATAAGCGCCCTGGGCGCATATAAAAATATTTTTATGGCGTTTTAGTACTTGAGAGTTTATCTGTCTCCAAAATCGTGAAATTTAAGCCTTTGTTCTAGTCTAAAAATGCCCCAAAAAGGGGGGGGGCGCTTATTAGGGGGAGGGCGCTTATTACGTCGAATACGGTAATGCATTAAAGCACTATGCGGCCCTTTATAAACTCAGGATGAAAATGAAGGGTTGTCCACACCACATAAGATGTGTCCTCTGCCACTCATTCCCCAATCAGACCGCCCCCCCCCCCCCCCCCCCATCACCACGGTAACCACCCCAACACGATTACCGACAGCTTTTACCGCGCCGCCCCGCGGGGATCATCGTATTGAACAACCCGGCCAACCCTCAAAATAACGCGTCCTGTTTTGGAACGGAGAGCGGTAAATCACGCTCCCTGGGAGTCTGTCGTAATCTTTTTAATCTCTCCGGTCTTTTTGTTTTCTGTCTCCGGTGGTCATGAATTGTGTTGTTTTATTTGGATTCTGATGGTTTTTGTGGGTTTTCTACGCGTGGTTGTGTGGCGAGGCACGGAGCCCATGGTCATGTGACTCACAACGACACGCTGGCCGTTTCCTGATGCCCGGCCCTGGGGCAGTCCACGAGTAACCCTTTAAGGGACGCATAGTGCAGTAATACAGTCCACAATTAACCCTTTAAGGGCTGCATAGTGCAGTAATACATTATTCCCACTGGTCATGATGCTTAAATGTAGCCCACACTAGTGCTGCACTTGTATATCAAGCCGACCCTTCGGGAATGTATCAACCTTGTAGGGTCGGCATTACAGCTTCAAGGGTTAAGGGCTGTATTATTCCCATTCGTCGTCATGATGCTTGAATGCAGCCCTGACAAGTAACTCGCCAGTGCTGCATTCAAGCATCATGACGACCCTATGGAGTCAACATTAAAGCACTATGCGGTCCTTAACGGGTTAACCCAAGCATGATGCCAAGGTAACATTTGTCCGCGGGATGCACCGATTCATCTCCGGTAAGCGGCCAGCACTGCTTCGGTGCATCATGCCGTCACTGCATCGGCGTATCATGCCAATCACTAAAGGTATTTCACGCATATATGTTCAGGATGATGCGTGAATTCAACACTGGCGAGTTACTCGCCAAGCCTACATGAATGCATAGTGTATTAAAGCCCCATGCTGTCCTTCAAGGTTAATGGTCAAATTGGGGTTACGTTAGTGATTTTTTTTTTGTCCATTCATTTGTTTGTTTGTTTGTTTGTGTATTTAGTGTCCAATGGCAATCGTGTGATTTAACAGTTTTCCAGTTAACCTTGCGTGATCATGCGAAAAATTGGCAAAAACATTGCAAGCATTTGATTAATGACCGGGGAAAGGATTCAAACTGGTGAGCTCCCTCCCCCTTAATATCAGAGGGGCCACTCCCTTGTCGACAAAAAGTAGGAAATCTAGGGAGTTTGGTCAATTTTCTGTGGGAAATAAGCTTAAGTCAATACAGAGATTCCAGCAAAAAAGTAGGAATTCCTGCAAAAGTAGGAAAAGTGGCATCTTTGTAATATAACCTTTGGGAGTGGCTCAATCCGTTAGGGCCGGCATAATGCTTGATGGCGACTAAGGGCATGATGCATCAAGGCATTATACCGTCCTTAAAGGACTAAATCCTTGAACATCAACAGAAATTCCTGGCTGCTTTCATGATCATGGGTGTGATTTCCTTTGGAATATTGAGTAGGAAACATTACCGTTAGATGACGACATCCTATTTGGATCCCCACACCTCCTTTAAACAGGGATGTAAGTTAGGAGAGGTGAAAAACCAGGAAGTGCTCCTGGCCAGCAGAACGACCCTCCCAGTGCTTTTGACGCCCTCCCCGCCCCCCCTGCAGTCCCTCCCAGCCAGCAGAACTCCCCCAGCCCGGTCTCTTTGACCCTCCTGGAATGTTCCCAGTGACTCACTGGGAAGATTCCAGGAGGGCCAAAGAGACCGTCCAGGGGGCGTTCTGCTGGCCGGGAGGGACTGCAGGGGAGGCGGGGAGGGCATCAGGGGCCACAGGAGGCCGTTTTGGGCTATTCTGCTGGCCGGGAGCACTGCAGGGGAGGCCGGGAGGGCCTCAGGACCACTGGGGCAGCCGTTGTGCTGGCCGGGAGCATTGCAGGGAGGGCCAAATATATTGGAATATAGAAAAGTTTCCTAAAGTGAAATTCCAGGAATTCCTGGAATTCCAGGAAGACTTACATCCCTGCTTTAAATGCTAAAACATTATCTCAATGGATCTAGAAGGAGTACGAAGGTCTACTTTTGTGGCTAAAATACCGGTAGTAGGAAATCCTACAGTTGTATTAGTAGGCAAAATCACATCCTTGAATAATGTCATAAACTTGTTTCCGTCACGAAGGGAAAAGGAAGTCAGCAATTTTCATCCGTAGACAGCGCTCTGACCTCAATGTATACTGTAAACGTATATATTTTTGCGCTGTTCATATTTTTGCGGATTTCGTGGATTTTAAAATCCGCGAGAATATGTACAGAGCGAAAATTTATCCAGTATAGACCATACTACTACCACCCCCAAAATGCATGAATTTAAATATACGCGAAAATGTATTCTAAAGCAAATGTGCGAAAATATATACACCCGAAAATATATACGTTTACAGTATGTTGTATATAGCATGCGGACGCAGCGCTTTGTTAAAAAAATAAAGAAGTTGTATTCAGCATCCCGACCGACCCTACGTTTTTAGGGCCGATCTTTTCCTCTTTTCAAAACATTTTGAAAATCTACAATTATCTTTTTTTACTAAAAGGAAGATGAATTATATTTTTCGATCGATATACCGACCCTACGGGTACATCAGAACACAGCATTTTTTTCTAGGCCTGGGTTATACAGAACGTGGACGGTGACCGGTTAGCTGTGAACACTTCGTGACCGGAGCTTACAACGACGCTCATATAGATCTATGGCAGTATTAAAGCGCTAACCGTGCAATAGTATTTACGACATGGTGACTGGCCAGGGAGATCGGACGCATATTGGTTTATTTGACGGCTAAGGCCATGGTAGGGGCAGAAAGGAGGAGGGAATCTCCGGGACCTGGCAGTGGTTTTTGGGTGGTGCAGGATAAAACAGCAGAGGTCTTCTCAAGGGCAGCCATGGTGACGAGACCTGTAAGAGGTCAATTGAAGGTAGAGGAAATTTCAAAGGGGAGGCTTGGTCCAGATGCCCTATAATAGCAGTAGTAGCCAGTAGTACATGTATTGAGTAGCCCCAGTTTATCCTGACTCAGAGCTGCCAACCTCAAAACTCCAGAAAGCGTATTTTTTCGGCCATATTTTGCTTGAAAATCGTATTTATCGTACCCCTTTCATCCCAAAATCGTACTAAAAACGTATTTTTAATTCAGGGTTAATACATTACACTGACATACTACCGTAGTTCTAAACTGCCTCACTTTCCCTAACATTTCCCCTAGTTTAGTATCAAATTTTCCTTACGATCATGAAAATTTGTGATATTTTTTTGGTAATTCAACAATTTGTCCCTAACCTTTTCAGCATTATTTTTCAATGACAATACTTTTCTCTGACCTGGAACATTTTTTTCTTATGGAAATATTGTTTATGGAGTCCTTTTAATAAACTGTAAGCAGCCTCTTTCTTCTGAGGACTGAAATTCGTACTCAATATATGTCTAGTCTAGTGTGTAACTGCGCAGAAAACCCACGTGCTTGATGTCATCGGTGAGCTACTATTCATGTAATGATAATCTACCTGGCCCCCCACCATGCCCCCCTACACACACTAACACCTGTTTTGGCACGGTCACCGTTTTAACCCTGTAAGGACCATATAATGCCCCAAGGCTCATTTCTCATTATGATGACTCAGCGGTTATGAGTTATTCGCTGTTTGTAGCGAGTTACTCGCCGTCACTACATTGGTGCATCGAACTCGTCGGGGGTATATGATCAAATTATCCAAACCTTGGATACAGCCCTGGTGTGTAACTCGCTTGGGCTGCATCTAAGACGACAAAAGGGCAGAGCGCATTAAAGCACTATGCTGTCATAAAAGGGTTAACCCTTTAAGGACGGCAGAATACTTAATGATCCATGCCCATGGTCGTCATGAAACATGAATGCAGCCTTGGTGAGTAACTCGCCAGTGCTGTATTCAAGCATCATGCTGATCCTACATGGTTGAGACCTCCCAAAAGGGTTGGCATGATGCACCAATGCAGCACTGATAAGTTACTCGCCGGGGCTACGTTGGTACAACATGACGACAAATGTCATCTTTTAGCGACATGCCGTCCTTACAGGGTTAACACCATTGGCACAGTGACTGTGTGGGTCAGGCCCGTCCAGGGGCCTCCCACCACCACGACCACGCCCCCTGGGGGGATGAGGCCACACTACCTACATACACATGGCCTACTTAGTGCCTGGTCCAGTTTCTGTCCTCCATTGACGACCTGAGTTGACCAAGTTGCAACACACTAGATTGGTTCCCACAAAGATTTCAGATTGAAATTCCATGACATTCCCTGACTTTTCGCGACAAAGAATTAACAATTTTCTATGACAATATTTACCATTAACTGTGCCGAGAAATTTTCAAAAATCTAGAAAGCACATGGTATATTCTAGGGTAGTTTGTTGCATTAATTCTAATTGTTTATCCTTTGACTCTCAGCTAAATTTTCACAATATACCAGATATTTCCCACTGTAGCATATAAGAATTTCGCGGATTTTTCATTTCCGTGAATATAGCGAAAATATATACCCAGGGAAATAAAGTACGACCACAGTAGCCCCCCCCTCTCCCCCCCCCCCCGAGTCCCCCAGGATGTGGTCTTTGCCGTCTGAACTTTCACTTTGGACCAAAAGTGCAGGTACAGCATTTTGTGCCTGTGTTTGTGTTCAGGGTTTTCCCGATCCCCAATAGCTCCATCCTGAAGAGGTCTTGTATTCTTACGCCTGAACCCTTTAAGGACAGCATGATGCATTAATGCATCATGCCCTTGGTCGTCATGATGCATGAATGCAACCCTGGCGATTAACTCGCCAGTGCACTAATATATCATGCCATCCTTAAAGGGTTAAGTAGATTGACACATGGTCAATAATTGGGGATTGTTGGAAGGGCAAGGTGTGTAGGGAGGGGGGGGGGTGGTGCAGCCTAGACTGGCAAGGTCTTAAGTACTTAAAGGTGACCATGCTTAAAGGCGCAGTTCTTACTGCACGTCCAGTGACAGTCACAGTGCAGTCGGGACAGGTACTCAGCTGTATATATATATATATAGGGGCGCTGGGCCTTTAACCGTGATCGGAACTAGAAGAAGATAAACATTTCCCGATCCAGTGCTGAGAAGGTGGAGGCGGGACCTGACCAAGCTGCAGCCGAGCCAGCCGAACCTGTACTTGCTACCGTAAAACCTCGCGTACAAGGCCTAAAAAAAAAAAGTTGTGTTCCGGTATCCAAACCGACCCTCCATTTTTGGGGCTTACCCTAATTTTTTGGGGACATTTTATGTAATTTTTTGTTATTTTTAGGACATTTTTGGTGTTTTCACCACTAAAATTCACCTTTTTACAAAAAAAAAATTGTAAAAAAAAAACCACAGCAGCTTCTCTTTTTAGGCCCAAGCCTAACTACCCATAAGCCAGACCAGGGGATCTGATTACGGTCACTTTAGTACTGTTCCAAAGCAAAACCTCGCTTATCATTATAAGCCCCAACCTGAGCATGGGCCGATCCTGTAAGCCACACGGGCGATCTGACTTATGTACTAGCTGCGAATTCTACGCGAGGTTTTTACGGTACTACTACGACTGGACGAGGTTAATCCTCCGTTAGTGCCCGGGGGTCAACACAGCGTGTTAACTCTTACTGAACGGGCCTCACACGGTCACCGTGTAACCTACCATTACAATGTGCTGCCTTGTAGGCCGGCCTGAATGCCAACAGCAACTTTTCTATTACCCTAAGTGGCATGGTCCGATTTAAAAATAAAAAAATTCTACTTAAATGTATTTAAAATGTTATTGCAATATCATATTTGGAGGATGGGACACAATAAATTATCACTGATGGACAATAAAATGTAATTAAGAGGGTCCCATGAAGACAAGTATAGCCCTTTACAATGTATTTTTCAATGGGTGGACTTATACTTATAGCGTGCACTCCAAAAGTCTTAGATTGAGCATAAATCTGATAATTATCTGAATTCTGGGTGGGGGGGGGGGGGGGGGAACTAACTCATGATTCATTTTAGTACCAGAACATAACTTCATTTTGTATGCCTTCTGTAGCAGGAGAAATCTGAATACTATTAATAGGAGATATCAAGTCAAACCTAATTCTAAACAGAAAGTACCGTTAATATCAATGCACGCAAGGTGATAATCTCTTGTCTTATCTCTCTATTGTCTGTTAATCTGACATAGACCTGCTATCTGGACCAATCTCGTTGACCGGTCTCAGCTCATAAATCCTGATACCGTACTACTCGGCACAACAAATAGTCAGTTATTAAATATCTATATTCATTTCTATTTCTTATCAACTGACAATCAAACGTGGAGGGGGGGTGTAATCTTTTGCTTTATCAGTCAAGAGAAAATTAGATTGCCCCGGCCTGGACCCCCGACTTCAAATCAGAGACTCACACTAGGTATGCTATTACCCGCCCCTAGATTTTAATTATTTTTTTTTGTTGTCTTTTTTAGATTTTAATATTCTGTAACACGTGTTAGCCCTTAGACATTAATATTGTATAACTTGCGTTGGAGGTTTTGATTCGCGTATGGCCTGCGGGTTATACGTGGGAACACACAGTAGTTTGTCTAGGAGCCTGAGGGGTGTTAAATACACATTCAGAGATTCAGACCCTTCATTGAAGCTCAACAGATGTACTCTAATACACTTATACAATTAATAAATATAATGCCGTGCACGCCCCTAGACTATTAGCGGTGGAGTTAACTTTTTATACTACCTGGTATCTAATAATAACCAGAAATTCCAGAATGCAGGTGGGCCTACATCTAGTAGATGTCATAGTATGGCAGGATAATGTGCTCGGTCGTCACGATGCATGAATGCAGCCCTGGAGAGTCTACCCGCCAGCACTTAAATCAAGCATCACGCCAACCCTTCGGGGGGATATCAACCCCATAGGGTAGGCATGATGCATGAATGCAGCTCTGGCGAGTTACTCGCCAGGTTTGCATGGAATCTTGATCATTCTAACGGAAGGAACCCTAATGTAAGCACACAAAATGGCACTTTGAATTATAATGCACACACACTCACTGTGCCAATAGGGTTAACCCTGTAACGACGGCATGGCGTTAAAAGATGACATTTGTCGTCATGTACCAATGTAGCCCTGGTGAGTAAGTTTGCCAGGGCTGCATTGGTGCATCATGCTGGGCCTTTGGGAGTGTCTCAACCTCGTAGGGTCAGCATGATGCTTGAATGCATCATGCCGACCCAGGGCATGATGCATTAAACCACTATGCTGCCCTTACAGGGTTGATGCACGCACGGTGTATGCGGGTACCGTGCAGATAGCCTACCGTAAAACCTCGCGTATAAGCCACGGCTAGTAAGCGAGTCAGATTGGCGGTGCAGCTTATATAATCGGCACAGAGTTTGGGTGCAGCTTACTGTGAAAGTACTTCATTTTGCTGGGTATATATTTTCGTGATTTTCGCGTAAATGTAAAATCCGTGAAATTTTTATATGCTTAAGTATGGAATAAATACCTGTGAATTTGCCAATTTTCACTCATCCGCAAAAATTTAGACCGTGAAAATAAGACTTACTTTCACAGTGTATGCGAGTTTCAGCTACTATAGTACAGTACTAAAGGCACCTTAATGAGATGCTACTGGTGCGGCTTATATAGGATCGGCCTTAAGTCTGGATGTGGTTTATACGCGAGTTATGCTTATACAGGGATGAAAGTCACCAATCTCAAAAAAACTTGAAATGTTCAAATTGAGGCCCCTGAATAAAGGTCCTCTATAGTTAAGTACAGGACTTCGTGACATCAAAAAACTTGAAATCAGGGAAAAACTTAAAAACTTCCATCCCTGGCTTATAGGCGAGGTTTTACGGTAGCCATTATTTATTTACCAGGTGTACATGGACTGACATGTGGCCTACTTGTACACGACTGGGGCACACAGCTTCACTGTGAGGTAGAGGGGGGGGGGAGTACCCTACATTCCTGTCATTCTATATGTTAGCCCACAGACCGCCAATCTCCACCCCACCAACACATACAAGCAAACGGGTATACATTTTGGGGGAGAATAATATTGGGGTTTCTTTTGTTTTATACCTTTATAGGGTTTTGGGAATATGTATTCTATCATTTCTTATTGTTTTATACTTGTACGTGTTTTCATCTTCTATTGCAACCTATGTACCATATAAATGTATCTTTATGTACCATGTATTAACATATTTACATATTTTATCCATGTATCAACATATTTATATATTTCATCCCGTTCAACTATTGTATCCATCTATTTTGCAGCAAGTATTACCATGGGCTACCAGACATATTACGAGGGAAAGAAAACACTTGATGTCTCAGTCATACCTTACATCTTACTATCAGCCCCCCCCCCCCCACCCCTTTCCTACTGCCGATCACCTGTAGGACCACAAAGTAGAGGTGTGGTTTATTTGCTGTTGCCCTGCTTAAACCTACCCCTCAAACGTCAAAGTACCGGTAATTGCATTATCTATTTCAATTTATGTACTGTACATACACATTTATATTCGTCCAATGTATCTATACACATCTATTTTAATTTTAACATGGTGAACAATCATATTCATCTATTTTGCACCAAGTAGTAACCGGTTAAATTGAGTGGAAAAGACTTGATTTCTCACTCATATCTTACTTCTACCCCCCCCCCCCCCCCACCCACCACCTCCCTTTTTAACCTCCGGTAGATGTTGAAGGTAATGGTGGTGACCTGACGGACCACAAAGCAGAGAGGTGTGATTTATTTACTGTTGCCCTGCTTAAACAGACCCGTCAAACGTCCCCAGGTACGGGGTGAGTGTGTATAACGTACCTCTGTGTGGGGTTAACAGTGCGTGACCTACTCTCGTTCCCAAATCCTTCCGAAGGAAGGCTCTGGGGACAGCCAAATGACCTTGAACTTGGGATTTTGCTGGGTCTGGGCAACCCCTGCTGGTAGGCTGGAACTAGTGGGCAGGACCAGGAAATGGAACCAGAATGTATGATGGTAGTTTTAGGTAGATTTACCATCAGCCTTTCTGGTTCCATTTCCTGTTCCTGTTCGCTGGTTCCAAGCTACCAGCAGGGGTTGCCCAGACCCAGCAAAATCCCAACATTTGGCAGTTACCAGAGCCTTCCTTCAGAAGGATTTGGGAACGAGAGTATGCGTGACCACGCACAGGGTCAACCTGCAGCTAAAGTAGTGGGCCATACTGCCATACAAAGGTGCATTTTCTGAACTACTGTATTAAGGGAGTGCTCATTTTTTAACAACAGGGGGGGGGGGGGGGTTAAAAAATTTGGACCCCTTGACCAGGGAGGGGGGAGGTAAAAATGTTAGACCCCTCTTGGGGGGGGGGGGGGGGGTAAAAAAAAATCAATCTGTTTTGCGGGAAAAAGCCCGCGCGTTACTATGCTATGCGTTACTATGCGCACGATTTTCGGCCTGCCGGAGGGGGGGGGGGGGCGGGGGTAACAAATTTCGACCCCTCTAGGGGGGGGGGGGGGGGTGTGAAAACATTCTACGCGAAATCTCACTGCCCCCCCCTGTTAAAAAGTGAGCACTCCCTAAGTTATTTAAGCATTTATTATAGCAGAGCAAATTACATGTAGTGTATTCATACATCATAACAGCACTAAGGGAGTGTATTAGTTCTCTATGCTGCACCAACGAGGCGACGGACGACAAGTTACTCGCTGGTACTGCGTCGGTGCATCATACCGTCCTTAAAGGGTTAAGCCTCTCTTTGTTAGGACCTGGATCTCTATTTGCTGTTACTGTAGACATAGTCCTGACTCTTGTCGGTGCTCACCATACAACTCCATCAATACAGGAGATGAATCTGGGCATAGGCGCGGTAGAGTCGATTTTAAATAACTTAATTAATACCATAAATTCCCGCGTACTACCCGCATCTCGCGTATAACCCGTACCCCCAACTCAGGGGAATCCTATAACCTTGAAAATTTCAATTTTAGTACTGTTCCATAGTAATAAAACCCTCGTATAACCCGCACCCTACATAGGCATGTTTGGTATCAAATGAAAGCTGAGTCTGGTTCGCGTACAACCCCATTATAAAGAACTTACACTTTATTTCTACTATTCAAATATAAGATCAGAATGGTAAATACGGCTCAAGATAAATACGCGAATCTGATTTGATTGCAACTGAACTGACTATTAGGGGAGTAAATAAATAGCAATTCTTTGTAGATAACATTCCTCTAAAAATAAACTCATTCAGTGACGTGTGACAACTCCAAACGCCAGGTCCCTGAGCCTACAATCCGCAGCCTCTGCCTCCCAGTTGGATAGCCTGGGAGCAGGCTGTCATCCTACCCCAATACACATCTTTCACCTACTTCTGTCAAGTACAGGTGATAATTATACAGAAGCCCCAGTTAATTTAATCACCCTTTGATCTAGATAAGAACATGTCTATATTTGGGAGATATATATTGACAAATACACACCAATTTGCGTCACACAAGTGTCGAGTGGAAATAAGCTCTGCTCCCAGACCATACACATCAGTGTTGGGATGGGAGTCGGAGACTGTACAATGAGTGGTAGGTTGTATATAGGGCACTGTGGCACTGGTAGTAAAGCAGTGGTTGTGGTCGTGTACAAATATGTCACCCTGCTCCCAGACCATACACAGCAGTGTTGGGATGGGAGTCGGAGACTATACAATGAGTGTCAGGTTCTATATAGGGCACTGTGGCACTGGTAGTAAAGCAGTGGTTGTGGTGGTGTACAAATATGTCACCCTGCTCCCAGACCATACACAGCAGTGTTGGGATGGGAGTCAGAGACTACAATGAGTGTCAGGTTCTATATAGGGCACTGTGGCACTGGTAGTAAAGCAGTGGTTGTGGTGGTGTACAAATATGTCACCCTGCTCCCAGACCATACACAGCAGTGTTGGGATGGGAGTCAGAGACTACAATGAGTGTCAGGTTCTATATAGGGCACTGTGGCACTGGTAGTAACCCAGTGGTTGTGGTCGTGTACAAATATGTCACTGTCCTCCCCCTGAGGTCAACACAAACCACCACCACCACTCCCATCACCATCATGCCACCCCCCCCCCCCCCCCCCCACCCTCCTCCTCCTACCCTCCCAGTCCCACTGACAACACGAGTATTACCACACTAACTATATACCCTGTCTAGTTCACTGTGAGGAAGGAGACTATGGTAACTGCAGTTACCAGATCACCATTTAGGGATCCCCACTGTAGCATAGAGAATCAAAAGTGGTGATTACACTGTGTTTATGGCAGCTTGAGTATTGCGTAGCTGTATAGTTACAGCTGGTACCATACTTCATCATTTGGGCTACTAAATGCATCATGGAATTGTCTAGAACAGCAGTATGAAGGGGTTTTAGCATCAGTTGGACTATGGTAACTGTTTTGACCTACATTAATAAGTACTATGGTAACTGTATGTTGGGAGCCCTGGGCCTGTGTAATAGAGGAGGTGGGGGTTTATGGGTTTAATATGGGGTCGATGTCTGAATGGTCGGCACAAATATAGAGCAAAATCAGAGATGTGTGACCTATGTGCTATTACCCTGCTTAAATCAGACGTCCATGCCCGTGTGACTTATGCTGAAGATTAACAGGTAGTAAATGAGAGAGGGTCTTCCAAAGTTTATAACTACATAAAAAGGGGGTGCAGAGGGATCCCCCCGTGAGGTTGGAAAGTCGCCGAAATTAAGGGAACAAGGTCACAAAGTCGGTTTTTTAACCATTTTTACAATGACCAAATTTGTCCAAAAGTCGCCAGGTCGCTTATATTACTGTACCAGGTTGCCAGGTCGCCTGGAAAACAGCCCAGGTCGCTTTTAACCCCTTCAGTCACCAAAGAGACAAAATGGAGGCTTGAGCACCATGCCCCCAGGACCAGTGTATAGACTCTCCCCGTATACCCTATAGGTGTGTACAGCACTAGGTCACGGCGCTGTGTTTACCCCACACACAGCTAGAACCGTGTGTAGAGTAGAGGGGGGGGGGGGGGGGGGAGTGGATCTTTATGGGTCTGTGTGTACCCCCCCCCCCCCCCCATCTACATCTACATTCCAGGCCCCACAGGGTACAAAGCCCGGTCCCTGCACTCCCCATGGTAAAGGTACATCACCTGCGTTCCCTCTTCTCAAAAACACCCCCATTTCCACGGATTTTTTACAAGTTGACGAATGAAGATCAGTAGTCTGTTAAAACAGCATCCAACACACACCAACAGACACCCTTTTATTCAATTGCACGGGGTGAAGCTTAAAAATACCCCCCCTTTTTTTAAAATCCACTGACTTATTTAGGAAACAACACCCCTTTTTCTCAATTCCTAGGACATTGGGAGAGAGTGAAAAAATACCCTTTTCCCGTGTTTTTGGGAACGCAGGTGCTGTACATGTACCATGGCAAGTGCAGGGACCGGGGTACAAAGGCATCACGGCAGGGGGGATCACGTGTGGCAGCCACCAGCCTCGGCCAGCGTCTATCCTACCAGTTGGATAGCCTGGGAGCAGGCAGCAGTTTTACCCTAATACACATCTCCTATTTAGTTCAGTCATCTATAGGTGTAATACACACAGTAGCCCCCTGCTAATTTAATTACCCCTTTGATCTAGATAATAATCTCTCTGTTGTTGGATGTGTATTGACCAATGCACACCCATTTGCACCACCAATCTGGCGCAAATGTGTATCAAATGAAGATACTCTCTGCTCCCATACCATACTCAGCAGAGGGGACCGTAGATGTGTTGGTATGGGAGTCCGAGACTGGGCAGCCACTCAGTCTAGACACCTATAAACCCAGGCCCCTAAACCTCACCAGGCCCTTTTTATACTAACTGATGACTTTCTCACGTATATTACAGAAAAGGCCAGTTGTTGGTCTTTATTTCCATTTTTCTTATTTTAAATATTAAATGGAGTTGAGCAAGTCTTTTCAGTCAGCGGATGTATTATATCGGAATAGTCTACTTTTTCCCTCGTTTTTTTGTATGTGTTTTTAATTCTCTCCTAATTTCATTTCATCTTTCTTTCCCTCTATGTCGTTTTATACTAATACTAAATCGTATTTTCCTATATATTATTCATGTTTAATGTTGACTGAACATGAATGATATTGAATGTAAATACCCCCCCCCCCCCCCACCACACAGAGATAAACATGAACCTGTAGACTAGAACCACTATACCTTGTCCATGGGAACCTGGCGAGACCGACAAAGGGCCTGGTAAAAGAGTTCGCTGCGGGAGTCTTATAGCTGTGGTCAATGGTCAAATTGATACCTCAAACTAGGATTTAAAGGTATATGATCGAGGAAATCCACCCCATAGGGGTGGTGGCCGGCTTCCATCAAGGATTCTTGATCACATATATTGGTCTATAATTATAATTAATGCACTAATGATGCATGATTGGACCACTGTTCATATGAAGCAATATGTCGCCTTTAAAGGGATAGTGTGGAGAGGTCATGATGCATTGCGGTTCACCTGAAGCGCCATGCTATCCTTAAAGGGTTAGTGTACAGGAATAATGATGCAGCAGGGTTGTATTCATGTAACGACAAATGGAATCAGCATAATAATACCCTATACAGAGTAGAATTATTCGCCATGGGTGCATCCATGTATCATGACAGCAAAGGGCAAGATTGGTTGATGTACTCCCGAGCGTAAACATGATGCATGAATGAAGCACTGGCGAGTTAAGCATCATGTCAACCCTATGGTGTTGACACACTTCAGACGGGTCAGCATGGTGCATGATACAAGGTTAAGAAAAATACATTTTAATAGGAAGCACTGGCGAGTTACTTCATGCATCATCATGACAGCAAAGGGCATGAATTCATTCAAGCATCATGCCGACAGTATCCATTTCTCACAAGAGATAGACTCGGACTGTATAAATGATTGTACCTTACCAAATGTCCAAACCCTAGACACATCAGAAAGCTGATGGTATGCC
>OX381708.1:9592559-9630876 GCA_947462335.1 Harmothoe impar
CAAAGGCATCTCGGGAGGGGATCACGTGTGGCAGCCACTCCGTCTAGACACCTATAAACCCAGGCCTCTAAACCTCACCAGGCCCCTGCTCATGACTTTACTAACTCATGACTTTCTCATGTATATTACAGAAAGAGCCAGTTGTTGGTCTTTATTTACATTTATTTCTTATTTTAATATTAAATGGAGTTGAGCAAGTCTTTTCACAGTCTGCGTATGGATATTCTCAGGAATATCGTGGGTTTTTTTGGTATGTTTTTTTTTGTTTATTTTAAATTTGATTTCCTCTAAATGTTCCATCTCTTTATATCAAAGGTCCTCTTATACTAATACTGAATTGTACTTTCCTATATTAAATATTTATTTACAATGTTCTCTGACTGAATATGAATGATATTGAATGTAAAGACCCCCTTCAGACAATCACTGACATAAACATGAAGCTGTAGAATAGCATGCACATCCCCCTACCCCCCCCCCCACCCCTACCCAGGGTTCCCACAAAAATTTCATATTGAAATTCCATGACATTCCATGACAACAATCTCAATTTTCCATGACATTTATAACATTTTTGTGGGGGTAGGGGGGCTTGGCCCCTGAGAAAGTTTCTAAAATCTAGAAAGCAAATGGAAGATTTCTAGGAGATTTTGTGATATTAATTCTATTATTTTCATTTTCCATGACATTCCATGCCACACGGAAATTTTTTTTCAAAATTCCATGACATTCGATGACTTTCCGGACAGCTTTTAAATTCCCTGACATTCCGTGACTTTCCACGACATGTGGGAACCCTGCCTACCACCATAACACCACCACTAATCTCCATCCCACACTAGGCTCGTGTGGGGACGGGAGCAGGAGGGGCTGTCGGTGAGAGATGTCGGTGAGAGACTAGCACCACACCAGTATTCCCCCCCCCCCCCCCCCCCCCACACACACACACCACCAGCAGCAGCAGCAGCAGCAGCAGCAGCAGCAGACTGAAGGCTGGTCACGCACCCTAAGGGACTGCTCATCTTTTAACAATGGAGGGGGGGGGGAAGTTTCACGCTAGCGTGCCGGCATTTATTCCATCTGCTCCCCCATAAGAGGGTCTAAATTCCCCCACTGCGGGTTCATCAGCCGACACCATTTTTGGTTTAGTATTAATGCCCAGGCTTTTTCGCTGAAAAAGGTTTGGTTACATTTGAAATTGGAAACCCCAATTCTCAGGGAAATCCCTGCTAATTTACATTTCTGATATGTTGTAGAATAATGGAGAGAATTTGATTTAGATTTTTACAAAGGATATTTTTAACCTGTGATTTGACAAATAAAGACATTATTATTCAAACCTTTAAACAAATGGAGATAATGGAGAGGGGTTGGGGGTAGTTGTGGGAGCTAGTACTAGTAGTGGTGGTGGTCTAGTACTCACTGACACAGGCCAGTCTACGATCCAACCTGTGTGTGTGTGACTGTGTGGTGTAGATTGTGGCGGGGGGAGGGGGGGGGGGTGTACACAACACTGTCACGTGAGAGTGGGATCCACACAAGGAGTGGGATCCAGCAGGCAGAGCTGTGGTGTAGTAGGGATTTATCGAGCGGAAGGGAGAGGCGGGGGGGAGAAACTAGACTGGTCTCAGAACAGTGTAGAGGCACGCACGGACCAAGGCAGACATCCACAGCAATACTGAATCTGGGACCTGCTGGCGAGGCTCCCAACTGTGAGGTCATTATGGTCCACATTGACAACACCTAACTTAAGTATCATTTACAGGCACTATCGACAAACTTTGCACCCTCCTGGTTACCATATTTACCACCAGTTTTACAACTCAAAGTGGACACCCTTGAAGATACACTCCACTTTTTATTGCCCTGCTAATGTCTCTAAGACATTGGGTATCCAGTCCAGCTGTGAGCTCATTAGGGAAGCCCTTTGTCGGCCTCGCCAGCAGGTCCCAGATTCAGTATAGTCAGCCTGGGGGAGGGATCCAACAGGGGATCCAACCTGGGGGAGAGGGTAGGGTGGGTAGGTGTGTGTGTGTGTGTGTGTCGGTGTGTGTAGTGGGGGGGGGGGGGGGGGGGGTAGTATTAGCAGTAGCCGGGTGCATGACGAGTACAAACGAGGCTATAGTCTGTGGGCCACCACAACCTAACCCCTACACCCCCCGGGGGTTACACACTGATCCACCCCCCCCCCCCGGACCACACACTAATCCAGCCTCTCCAGGCTCTATTTAACTCTACACGCGTAGTAGGGAGTGTTCATTTTTCAACAACAAGGGAGGGGGCAAAAATATTTTTAAATTGTCACCTGACCTGGTTTGAGCGAAAAAAACCTGTAATGCATCGACTCCTAGGCCGTTTTATTTTGATAACTTGGATTACGGATCCGCCGCCGAGATTCTTGGCATTTTGCAAACAAAAAAAAGTTTTTTTGTTTTTTTTTACCTTTCCCCTCCGAGATTTTTTGAGAATTTTACCAAAAAAAAAGAGAAAAAGTACATGTTGACCAGCAAAAGGTAGAATGAGGCCTTTCAGATTGGGGATAATTCTCAATATATCTTCATTAGATTGCCCAGAAATGAGATTTTTCATGCCTTTTTTTTTTTTGCCTCTGCCCTTCAAAAAATTTGGAGTCAAAAGCCCGTAATCCAAGTTATCAAAAAAAGGTGGCCCTAGCGAAAAGACGGGGAGGGGGGGGGGGGCGAAAAATGTCAAATGTCAAATGCAGGGTACCCACACAAATTTCATTTTCAAATTCCATGTGTTTTCCCTGAGCCACAGCAGAATTTCCCTGTGCTGTTTGCTCTGGAACTGTTATTAATCATAATTGGGTAGTCTGTCAGGAGTCAATATTTTGAAAATCTAGAAGCCAAGTAGTGCATTCTCGTGCTTTTTGAGAATAGATCATACCACCACCACCATTATGGTTTCAAAATGTGTTTCCCTGTGTGCAAAAATATTTTTCCATGTGTTTTCCCTGTGTTTTGGAAACATTTTCAAATTCCATGTTTTTCCCTGACAGGGAATCGATTTTTCCACTTTCCCTGTTATTCCCTGTTTTCCCTGTTTGTGGGTACACTGCAAATGTTAATAAATGACCACTCCCTGACTGTGCTGGTGTAATGGGTGGTGTGGGGACAAGTGGTCTGCACAGGACAGCGTCCAGCCTTCTCACCTCTCGTCTACTACTGCCTGTTATTCTGTTGGTACTGCTATGACTGGGAGCAAGGGCCGACCCAGCAATATTTTGGGGGGTCCAATAATCACCAAAATACCAGAAAGCATCGCACTGCGACTCGTGGCGGATCGCATGATCATAAGAAAAATCTCATTTATGAGGCACTGATTTAGTTTTTAGTTTCAAAACGTCCAGTTTCAATATTTACTTCTGGTCTATAGAAGACCATATATGGGCCATATATAGTTCATAGCACCACCATCCCCCCCCCCCCCCCCCCGACCCAAACCACACGCACACACCCTTGTAGCAAGTATATCCTGTGTCCTTCAGGGTGTCCCTCCCAAGGCTGCACGTATAGGGGTCAGGCTGGTCGTCCTGTGGGCGGCTCCATTACTTAAGCTGGTACAAGCACTGATACAGCAATCACAATGGGTACAAGCTGTTATATAATGTACCCTAAGAATTCCGCAGTGAAGCCCAGGGAGTTATCTCATTGGTTGATAATGCATCCAGCTACACGCCTATATGACAAGCACACACAAAGTGTGTGGCAGAGGCTGTGAGGCGTCTAGCCGTACATCACGTTTATCGTCCTGACCTGCCTGCCCCTGCGCCCCCCCCCCCCCGGCTACCGCGCCCGTTAAATAGCTCCCTCCTAGACTCTATACCTGAATGTAGCCTCTACTGTAGGCCAAGTAGGGGCCTCAACCAGCTACAACCAGTGCCTTAATGCATCATGCCCTTGGTCGGCATGATGCATGAATGCAGCCCTGGCGAGTAACTCGCCAGGGCTGCATTCAAGCATCATGCCGACCCTATGGGGTTGATACACCCCTGAAGAGTCGGCATGATGCACCAATGCAGCACCAGCGAGCCGGGGCTGCATTGGTGCATCATGATGACCGATGTCATCTTTTAGCGACATGCGTCCTTAAAGGGATAAATAGCCCCCTCCCTCCTAGACTCTACCTGAATGCAGCCTCTGCAGGGGCCCCTACCCCTACTAGCACACCTAGGGAGGCACGGGATAATAGCAGTGCTGGGTCTCTGCCGTGTGTTGTGGGTCTCGGGTGGTGGTGGGGTGGGCAGTCTCGGCCAGCGCCTGTCCTACCAGTTGGATAGCCTGGGAGCAGGCTGCCATCCCGCCCAATATAAACCTTTTTATTATCATTATCGCAAAACCCCAATTAAAGATAAAAATTCAGGTTATAGGAAATAAATACATACATGTACGCCAAATAAAATTTGCCTTAGAGGCGGGGTATTACGGTATCCTTTTCATGGGCAGGTGTCAAATACACAGTATGGTAGCCTGAATTACCACTTTGATTTAAAAAATCTAATGTGTGATCCTAATCACAAGAGACACAGGTATTTGTTTTTCATTGGATAAACATACTTATGTGTGAGTGTAATATGTGTGAGTGTAATATGTGTGAGTGTAATATGTGTGTAGTGTAATATGTGTGAGTGTAATATGTGTGAGTGTAATATGTGTAAGTGTCATGTGTGTAGTGTAATATGTGTGTAGTGTAATATGTGTGAGTGTAATATGTGTGTAGTGTAATATGTGAGTGTAATATGTGTGAGTGCAATGTGTGTAGTGTAATATATGTGAGTGTAATATGTGTGAGTGCAATATGTGTGAGTGTAATATGTGTGATAGTGAATTTGTACAACTCATGTCCCAACCCCAACCCTATCCTGAATCTGGGTCCTGCTGGTGAGTGCTTATCATGTACTTAGATACAGTACTCTCTTATAATCATTCATTGGTCAATTCTGGCATCAGAAATGAATTCCTTGTTAAAAGGTACCCTCAAGTCATGTGTCATACATGTATGTTATTCCATTTTAGGCCAGCAGGTGGGTGTGGGTGAGCAGGTGGGTGTGGGAGAGCAGGTGGGTGTGGGTGTGCAGGTGGGTGTGGGCGACAGTTGCAGGCTGCGGGCATGTACCGCCTTCTGTCGCTATCAAAAAGCGAGTCGATCGGAAGATAAACGGCGAAGATATGGGTGGTACGATTTCGTCTGCACACGTTGAGATCTCGCGCAGTACGAGAAGTACCAGTGGTGCCACTCTTTGTTTGACAAAGAATGCAGTAATTTATGTACTGCGCGTCCTCTTTTTGTCCACGGGAATAGACAGTGCCCTCTTTTATCGAACTTTTGGTCTTAAAAAAAGTGTCTTACCCCACGAGAAATCTATGTTTATATTGAATTAACTACTACTGCAAAAAAGGACATAAAGTCTATTCTAGTACATTCATGTTTGTCTACAGTGCTGAAAAGTAGGCTCATTTTTTGATAGGTATTTTTTGTTCAATTTTTTAGGGGACAACCAGTCGATAGAAATGGATGATTTTTATATCATAGAAAAGGAAAAATGTTGAACTTTAGGCTATAGGGCAAAAATTTTACCTCAGCCAAATTTTTCACCCCAAAAATAATCAATGAAATTTTTTTTTCTTTTCTCAGCAGGGTGTCTCACCAAGGCGTCGTATAAGACACTGGTAGCAAAGCTACCTGTGTCAATAAGAATCTCTTAAGAGCAGTTCCCTAATATATATATTTTACGCCCAAAAAACTAGCGCAAAATTGAGGTTTGCTCCCAGACCATATATATACATGTATATAGCTCTGGGCTGGGTGTCCGAGAATGGGAAGTAGTAGATCCGTGCTGTGGATAGAGGAGGGTTGTGTTGTGGGAAAGCAAAAAAAAAGAGGAAGAAATAGTGTTGTGAGCCCTACTTCACCTCCCCTGGAGCGGCTCACGTAGCTTCCTCCAGGCCCCGACCTTAGCTGCTCCCAGCCTGCCGGGGGGGGGGGGTCACTGAGTCTTTGTGGGTAGATAACAACTGCCGCCCTACCGCCCCTCTTCTAAGAGGTAGGGAAATTTGACTGCCCTACTCTTCAGAGGTTGGGAGCTTTGACCGCCTTACTCTTCAGAGGTTGGGAGATTTGACCGCCCTACTTTTCAGAGGTTGTGAGATTTGACCGGCCTCCTTTTCAGAGATTTTATGAGCTTTTACATGTTTAGGTCTCTCTGAACATTGTACAAATTCAATTTTATTCATCCCTTTCAGCAAGAAAACTGGTTCAATGTAATGATATGATTTTAACAGCCCTACTTATTAGGGCCTTGATGACATCTGACTGCCCCCCTTTTCGGGATCTATAATGGAAATTCACCGCTACCCGCTCTCACAGAGTTCTGTTGCAGTTGTTATCCAATAATTGGTAGTGCCCCCCCCCCCCCGACCTGAGTCGTCTCCAGCCTCTAGGACCCAACCTACTACGTCAATACTCTACACACATCTTATTTCGAGCTCTACATATTTTCACGGAAATCTGCTAAATTCTGAACAGTGCGAATATCTATCCAGAAGTTATACAACTACCACATTCCAAAATTCGCGAATTTAATTACACGTGAAATTGTGCTTTTTTTAAACAGATTTGCGAAGATTTATACGAGCGAAAAATATCTCTGTTTACAGTACACCACTCCACCCATGGACACTTGCCAAACGGTCAGGGACTATTTCTAGAGCACCTAGTTTTCGTGTGGTTTTATTTACATTTTCCGTACAGATCAATCTATTTGGAATAGATCCATCGAAGAGTCTCGTTTCTATATTTCCCAATATCAAATCAGTGATTTCCATAATTTTTTTATAGGATAAATCAATGTATTTGATATAGATCTGTTGGAAAATATGGTTTCTATATTTCCCCATATCAACTTCAAGTCAGTAATTTCCATGATTCTCTATAGAATAAATCAATATATTTTACATAGATTTATCGGAAAATATGGTTTCTATATTTCCCAATAACAAATCAGTCATTTCTATAAATTTCTAAATTCTTCATGATGAGAATTCTATTTGAATTTCTGAATCTGAACGCGACCAAGAAGCCTGGTGCTACCGTTAGGCTTCTTCTCAGCATGGCGCCAAAATAAGCAAGGCTTACCTGTCTACGGCGACGCTGGATTATAATTTTGCCGATGGCACCACGACGCAGCGGTTGAATTAGATCTGAATCATATCGCGTGATACTCATTGATATGATGTCTGTAGATTGGTGGGAGGGAGCCCTGGACCCTTGTCCCTTTGTTACTGATATCTATGTTAAGCCGGTGATTCACTGCTGTGTTTTCGCTGCGAATAATAAGTCACAGAAACCGAGGTAACCGTCCATGAGTGGATCTGCTGCTACAACGGTGGTTCAGCGACACGCTTGCAGAGTCTGACTCGCCGTAAATATAGCCGCACGTCCGTCTCAAACCATGACATTCGCGACTAGAAACAACAGAGGATGAGACACTTGACCCTTTAAGGATGTCATGTCGCTAAGAGATGACATTTGTTATTGTGAATTGATGCACCAATGTTACTCACCGGTGCTGCATTGATGCATCATACCGACCCTTTGGGAGTGTCTCAACCCCAAAGGACTACCATGATGCTTGAATGCATCACTGACGAGTTACTCGTCAAGGCTGCATTCATGCATCATGACAACCAAGGCCATGATACATTAATGCATTATGGCGTCCTTAAAGGGTTAAGTGTCTGACTGGCTGGTAGCAGTGATTGGGCCAAGAAAAAAAAGTTGTGTTCCGGTAACATGGCCAAAAATAAACATAGTCTCCCCTGCACAGACAATGGGACGTTAAACTACACAAACAAACAAAAGTACCGTAAAACCCCGCCTTTAAGACAGATTTATTTTTGGATTTATTTTTTCTACAAGACAGATTTTTCTCTATAATTAGGGGGTCGTCTTAAAGGTGGGGTTTTTATACATTAGATTAAAGTGAAAACGATTTTCAAAGGTATTTTCTACAAGACGGATTTTTTCCAAACTTAGGGGGTCGTCTTAAAGGTCGGGTCGTCTTTAAGGAGGGGTTTTACAGTAGGTCGGATTTCATTTGTTTGAATTTTAATACTAAAAAAAAATCTGTAAAAAGAGTTAATTTTTAAAATGCCAAAAATGTCATAAATCTTCATCAAAAAATAATTTAATTTAAAAATTTAAAAATTTGGGTCAGCCTTCAAAACTGAGGGTTGGTCAGGATACCGGAACGCAACTATTTTTCTTTGGCCTTGCAGTAGAAGGCCGTGGGCTGACCTCCTCCTCCTCCAGCCCCTCACAGAGGTACTCACACATCCTCCTCTGCTGCTATTTCTGGGCGCATCCAGCTTTTGTTCCTCCCTTTTGTTTCCTCACTGAGATCAGCTTTTCATGTCCCCGTATTAACCCTTTAAGGAGGGTATAATGCATTAATGCATCATGCCCTTGGTCGTCATGATGCTTGAATGCAGCCCTGGCGAGTAACTCGCCAGTGCTGCATTCATGCATCATGCCAACCCTATGGGGTTGATATACTCCTAAAGGGTTGGCATGATGCATCAATGTAGCACTGGTGAGTAACTCACCAGGGCTGCATTGAGCCTCTACATGGGTAATAATCGACACGGGCGACACAGCAGTTTTAGGCCATTTTAAAAATCGACGGACACAGCAAAATTTGGTACATCATGATGACAAACATCGCCTTTTAGCGACATGCCGTCCTTAAAGGTTTAACGACCTGCCCACCACCACCACCGCCGCCTCTTTCATTTTCAGCCCAGACGGCGGCTTCTCATAAAACCCACCCGTGTTACGCACGCGGAGGGACACACCCACGACAATTGGAGGTTAAATCGATCCGTCCTCGCGGTGCCACGAGCCACTATTACAGGATAAAAAGGTACCTGTCCCCAGCCTGCATGGTGCTGGGCGCGGGAACATGGTCTGGGAGCAGGCCAAAAAAAAAAGTTGTGTTCCAGTATCCTAACGGACACTCCGTTTTTGGGGTCGACTCTAATTTTACTTTTTTTTTTTTTTTAGATTTTTTTAGAAAAAACATTTTTGGCAATTCTACAGCTGCTAAAAAAAAATGTAAAAAATAATAGACTCCGACCTACCGACCCTGTCTATTTCTGCCCATGTTACCAAAACACAACTTTTTTTAGGCCTCACTACACAGAGCAGGGAGGCAATCTCTGCGTGCAGATATTTCGCTCCGGCCACTCGCTGTATCTCTGCACCGACCTGCCTCATCACATTATAAATGGACAGATTTTGGCCATTGTGCACTTTGATTAAAATATGTTATTCCCTAACTATTATTCAAATAAATATTTAAATTAAATATTAAATATGTAAATAGATATACAGATAAAAACCATGTGAGTCATAGACTTGTTAGCCATGTTTAAGTAGACAACATTGAATATAGTTCTGGGAACTATTTTCTGTATAGGTTCACAGGCAGTGTGTGATGCGGATGGGATACCAGACAAGTGGTACTGTTTTCCTCCCTTCTTTCACAGAAGAGTGTATCCTGGGGCAGAGAGTAAGTAAGACCTCTGCCACGGGGAGATCGGCGGGCAGGAAGCCATCTGATGACAAGGCATTCTGGGTAGCAGCTCAGGCTATAAATAGCGTCAATTATTAAGTCAGGACGCTCACGTCAATGAACCGCCCCGCGACACGACGACACTTTTATCCTACACAGCCGATTAATGCTTACTCAGACTTGTCTGATTTTCTTAATAATCTCAAAATGTTAATTTGTAGTCATTTTTAACTAAAATAAAATGAAATGATGAAATAAAGTTGCATTCATTTTTATTTTGACAGTATCACATGATGAGGCAAAGCCTGTTCGATGCCTGACTAGTCCCATGTAACATAGATATTTCCGTGTGTGTAAATTTCCATGAATTTGCTTAAGACTTCGCGTGTATTTGAATTCACAAATATTTGAATTCTTAAACTGCACTGTATAAATATGCATGCTGTACATATTTTTCGGGGATTTTTATTCCCGCGAAATTCACGAAAATATGTACAGCGCGAAATAAAACATGTTTACGATAGTCTGGCCGGTCTAGCACTAGTACCGGATAGTTGATGCCGTTGATTGGGGTCTCGCAGTGAGAGTAGGAGCGGTGACTATAAATAGCGGGAATTATCGGGTTAGGCGAGCTGCGTCAATGAGCGTGCACACGGCAGCTTTTATTGATCCGGGCAGGATTCAGGATTTATTGATGCGACCCGCCCGGTGCAACCACTTACCATGGTTATAGCCTTTAACCGGACCGCACAGCGCTTTAATTCAGGATGCCCTTGGTCTTCATGAAGCATGAATGCAGCCCTGGCGAGTAACTCGCCAGCACTGCATTCATGCATCATGCCGACCCTATGGGCTTGATACATTCCAAAGGGTGATGCTTGAGTGCAGCCCTGGCGAGTTACTCACCAGCGCTGCATTCATGCATCATGACGACCAAGGTTATTCGGCATTAAAGCACTATGCGGCCCTTAAAGGGTTAGAGCGGGCTGGTGAATGGGTGGGTGGTGGGAAGCGGACAAAAACCCTGAGGTAGGCTATGGAGGGAGGGAGCAGGGGAGTGGGAGGCGGAGGGAAGCAGGCGGTTTATCAGCCGGATACAGTGTGGCACACGGGAACGAGGCAAACACGAGGATGGGGAATGGAGGGGGGGGGGGGGTGATAGGGGAAGTAGGGGTGGCAGGTAGGGACACTATATTCTGATACTGCAAATGTAGATATCTTCGCTGCTCGTATAATTTTTGCGGATTTGTTAAAATGTACACTTTTACGCTGAATTTAATTTACAGATTTCTCATATTTGCCACTTCATTTCAATACTGTACCATCATCACTCTGTACATATTATCATAGATTTTTTAATTCAGTGAATTTTCACGATATTCCACGATAATTGCGAAAATGTGCAAAGCGTGAAAATATCTATGTTTACAGTAACTTGAATTAGGGGCCTTTACGGCAAAATTTTTGGGGCGAGGGGTAGAAAAGCTGCCAGCATAGAAAATCCCTCTTTTTGTCTATCAAAAGACGGTATATTACCGTAATTATTATTTAATAAATATCCCAAATTTGAAAAATCTAATATTAAGCGCTTGTCCGTTAGTTTCGTGGGTTTTTTTTACAAAATGCTAAAAATCCCATCAGTGAATCTATAATCCAAGTTATCAGAACAACAGAGTCAGGCAAAGCCAGGAGGCAAAGCGATAGCCCGGGAGCGAAAGGTGTATTGGGGGTAAGAACAGGGGTGGCAGAAAGTAGGTGAGGCGAGCAGGGGGAGAGGGAAGACAGAGAGAGCAAAGATGGATGGACGTGAGACGAGAAGTAACAGGTATGGAGGGATATCGGCCGCCAAGACCCGCAGAAATAAGACAACGAGTTAACCCATTAAGGATGGAAGTCGCTAAAAGATGACATTTGTCGTCATGATGCACCAATGCAGCCCCGGCGAGTAACTCAGCAGTATATCAACCCCATAGGGTCGGCATGATGCTTGAATGCAGCACTGATGAGTTACTCGCCAGAGCTGCATTCATGCATCATGTCGACCAACGGCATGATACCTTAAAGGGGAACCAAAGTTGGTCCCTTTGGACTTTGTTAATCCCATGTAGTTTATATTTACATCCACTGACAGACTCAGATTATATCATGTAGATAGCCACTGCCTTCACCGTTTTAATCCCTGTTCAAACTCCACTGTACCAGATATGGCCATGACACTGATTAACACAAACAACAGATATTAAACTATTTTGGAAGATGCACAGCAGGGTGGGGTTCGAGAGGTTACTCTCGACCGGTTCCCCTTTAATGCATCATGCTGACCTTATTAATCAGGGGTTGATACATTCCCCAATGGGCAATTGGCATGATCAGTAGCCAGTAATGCAGCGCGGGCAAGTTGCTGAGTTACTCGCCGGGATTGCATGGGAGCGTGATAACGACGACCAGAAAATGTTTCTTTTATAAAGGGTTAAAACGACAGTGAAGGAGGAAGAAGCCTGAAGGGGGAGGAGGAGGAGGTGGTGGATGGAGAAGTGGGATGGATTATCCCGTTAGGGGCCGCATAGTGCATTAATGCATCATGCCCTTGGTCGTCATGATGCATGAATGCAGCCCTGGCTAGTAACTCACCAGTGCTGCATTCAAGCATCATGCCGACTTCACACTCCCGAAGGGTCGGTATGATGGACCGATGCAGCACCGGCGAGTTACTCGCCGGGGCTGCATTGGTTCATCATGCCGGCAAATGTCATCATTTAGCGATACGCCGTCCTTAAATGGTTATCGGTCGGCAGGCGACACAGGAGGAGGAGGAGAAGGAGGAGGAGGAGGAGGAGGGGGAGGGGGTGTAGTAAAACCGTCTCACTGCCCCAGGAGGAGGAAGCCCCAGCACGGCGTCTCCTCCTCCATTATCAGCGTCTCCCCAGCGTCTCCCGCACGCCACCCACGTCACGGCACGTCAGGGTGACGTGACGTCCTGCGTCTGTGTGTGGGTGTGTCTGTGTGTGGGGGGTGGTGGGTGTAAAAGCTGCTGAGCCTCCACCACCACCCACCACCACCACCACCATGGGTATGGACCACTAAATTCGACATGGCGACATGGCCTTTTCTTAAAATCGACATTTGACATGGAGCTTAGTGACATGAGGAAAAAAATAAGTGACATGACACAGGGTGTTTCTTAAAATCGACATGGGACATGACATGTTCTTAGCAGCGACATGGGAAATGGGGATTTAAGTGACAGGTGACATGGCCATTTCTTAAAATCGACATGCGACATGGGGACCCCCCATCCAGACCCCCACCACTACTATAACCAGAGACACCGCCAGCAGCAGCAGTTCATTGCTACTCTGAGCTGCTCCTCCAATACCTGAGCTGCGGCTCCCCCCCCCCCCCCCCCCCCGTCTCACAGTATCTGTCTGTCGCCGAAGGGGGGGGGGGGGGCACTCGCTATCTTTTCTATAATAAATGTAACTATCTGCGTACATCACCCCCAATTTGGTACCATTATAACAGCGGGAAATTCTGAAAAGGGTACCCCTTATTAAAAAAGATATTTTTACGGAAAAACATTTCCCAGGCCATTGATTATAACACCAAAATATGGTAAATCTAGGAAAATTCATCATATTTCAAACGATATTATCAGAAAAAGCACCCCTTTCCCTGCCAAAAGATCACCTTGACGATAGAAGAAGCACTGAAATTATGACGTAGTGAATGTTAGAGAAAGCCCCAAATATGTGCTCTAAAAATGTACCCCTTTGGCCCAAAATTACAAAAAAATGGAACCTTTTGCCCTTCAATTCTTGTACACACATAGTATTACCAAACGTCCAGGAGTGCCCCCCCCCCCCCCCCCGGGGTGTCTCTGCCTCTGCCCGGGTCCTCCTCCTCCCACGCCTGTCATCTCTACTACATGTACTACTGACACTACTACCGTGCTACCCCCCCCCCCCCCCCCCCCACACACACACACACCTGCCGCCACCCACAGCATCACTACACCGATATAACTTGTAATGGAGCGGTCATTTATTAATAACAATGGGGGGGGGGGGAGAGATTTACTAGACCCTTTAGGATGGGTAAATAATATTTACTTATTAAGGGGTGACCAAAGAATCCTTGTATGTTCCCAAAAATCCAACAGCCCCCCACCCCCCCTCACCTCCCCTCATAAAATATTACCATTCCCTGCAGCTAAGTCAGTGTATTGACAGAACCCAGTATTGACACTAATGACAGAAAGGTACTGATAACCTGAAAATCCCTAATTATACAGTGTGCATTGTAAATAGACTAGAGAGGGAAGGCCATTTGAAAATTGAATCCCAATTTCCAGGGAAATCTCTGACCAGTTTCATATCCGCTTGCCCTCCTCCAATGCTTACTACATAATGTACATATATAATTTACCACTACATGTACTACTACTACAATGTAGTAGTTACAAATGCACCCCCCCCCCCTCTCTACACCACCACCTCCCTACCTCTATCTATAATCGATAAGGGGATGCGGTCGGCAGTGTGGGAGTGCGGAGTGGAGCGGTAGTGGCTTCTCTCCCCCCCCCCCCCACACACAGATCCCCATCCTCTACTCACCCCCCCCCCCCCCGGCTCTCCCCGCCCCCCTCAGCTATCAGATAACCCACCGTCACCGGGATATCAATACACGGCTAGATTAGAAGCTATTAGAGAGCCCCCCCCCCCCGATACACACACACACACACACCGCCCCAGCCATCTCTCCCCATCTCGCGCACACGTTAACCCTTTAGGGGCCGCATAGTGATTTAATAAAAAAAAATTTTTTATAATAATGCTCGTATTAAGGATGAGACAAAAAGTAAGGTTTTGAAAGAGATACACACACGTATGTGTAGTAACTACCGAGTAGTCAGCCCCTCACTACCTCCCCATGGTTGATGTATTGAGACTTGTAACCTAGACAACATAACACCGTATTCAAAGTAAACAAATCCTCACCCTCCACCTCCACATATTATTATTGCCATAGTGCACCTATTAGACACAATATTATATACCCTTTCACAGCTGCATACTACATCAATGCCTATATCCTTGGTGGTCATGATACATAAATGCAGGCTGCATTCTAGCATCATGACGACCCTACCGGCTTGATACATTCCGATGGGTCGGCATGATTTATATATATCCCATTGGTCGTCATGATGCGGCCCTGGTGAGTTACTTACTAGCCAGGGCTGCATTCATGCATTAAGACGACCCGACAGGCTTGATACATTCCCGAAGGATCACCATGATGCTTTGATGCCGCACTGGTGAGTTACTGGCCAGGGTTGCATCCATGCATCATGACGACTAATGGCATACTGCATTAATGCACTCTGCGGCACTTAAAGGGTTATTATTGCGGCTAATATTACACGTCCACTATGGCGCTGTGTGTGTGGGGGGGGGGGGGGGGGGCGGCAGGCGACGGTGTGTGCGTGTGTTGTGGTGGTTGAGGGGTCTGGCTTCCGTTCTGCGTGATTTAGGACAGCAAATGTCGACACCAGCATAGTACATACTACCAGTATAGCCATCATGTCCCCATGTCACCCCCCCCCCCCCCACACACACACACCTCCCCTACCTCCTCCGGTTTGTTCCCTGTTTGAGCTACGGAATGTGCCACAGGGTTAACCCTATGGGGGCAGAATAGTGCTTTAAATCTTTAAGGGCGACATGTCGCTAAAAGGTAACATTTCATGATGAACTTATACAGAGTGTCTTATTATCAATACCCGGTGGGGTCGGCATGATGTTTCAATGCAGCACGGGTGAGTTACTCGCCAGGATTCATGCATCATGACAACGAAGGATATTTAATATCCAATGTGCCGTCCTCAAAGGGTTAACCCTTTTGGGGTAGTGTAGTGCTTTAATGCACTGTCGCCACAATTAGAAGATTTATTATTTCATACAAAGGTATGGTTTACTCTACGATTTTCGGTAGCAGAATTGGAACAAGCCATGTACATACATGTCTACTTGTTGTATAGACGTGTGAATGCAACAACTGGGTGCCAGCCAATCTGGTTATTATGGGCAAGGCAGTAGAAGATATAGAACAGATTCTTCTCGGTATCGCCTTCGGTATATCATATACAAATAATATGGAGCGTTGGCAACTCCTATTGCCAACACTCCATATCATGACCCATGCTGTTGTTTTTTCTACTATTTGTAGACGGTATTACTCTAGGCGTATTGCTTGTCCAATGTACACAGTCTATCAGTCTTATCCTGGAAATGTTACCGGCGTAGTATAATTTTATGAATAATATTAGAGTAAATATGATTGTCATTATTTTGCTATTAAATAAAAATGAAAGCATAACTACAGTCCTTGCAACTATTAAACTTGCCATTTATGCATACATTCATGTGTCATAACAACCCCAGTCCCAAACTGTCATCCCAGCCCAATACTATACTAGTATATGGGCTGGGAGCAGACCTTCTCTTGACTTGTACACCGAATTAGTGGTGCAAAAAGTGTGTATGGGGGAATACACATCCAACAACCGACAAATTCTTATCTAGATCAGAGGAGTAATAAAGGTCGCTGAGGGGCTACCGTGTGATTAACACCTATACCTGATAGATGTACCGGTTATCAAAATATGTATGTAGGATGACAGCATGCTCCCAGACTATCAAACTAGGATATAGACGCTGACCGAGGCTGTGCCGACCCTACACTCCCCAAGGTCTGACAGGAGTTTCACCAATGCAGAGTTGGCAGATGACCACAAACCTTGACTTGAGACATAAGGCCAAAAAAAATAAGGTTATGTTCAGGTAACATGGCCCCAAAAAATAGGGTAGGTAGCCGATTTTTGGTAGAAAAAAACACGAAATTGCCTTACAATTTTTTTTATTAATTGGTTAAGGCCAAAAAAAGTAGGGTCGCTAGGGATAGCTACTTTTTCTTTTGGCCTCATGCTGTCCTTACAGGGTTATGGTTGTAGTGTTTGGGTGACGGTGGCAGTGGGTGGTGTTGATGTGGGTGTGTGAAGCCAACACTAGCCACACTGACAATCACCTCTATGCTGAACCTCTATTTATATAGATGGTTTATAATATACGGGTACCGGTATGCTGTACCGGTATACAATGTTTAACTTATTGCATGGTATTACATCTACGTAATCTCAGCTACTGATATGGCCAATAGTGACCAATACATTGTATTATTATTAAATGTGTTTGGTTAAATACAGGACCCCATAGGGTTAGAGCAGCAGTACCGTATCAGTCTACTTCCGGTCAAATGGGCTCTGTATCAGGGTTATTTGGAAGGGTTTGTATCAGACTACTTCCGGCCTTAGCACTGATGTATGAATATGTGTACCTGTTGTTGATGTTTTGATTGCACCCACCAAATAGGCAGAGCAATGGCTCTAGACCCCTAATTTCGATATGGCGACATGGGCCTTTCTTAAAATCGACATGCGACATGAGGCCTAGTGACATGCTACATGAGGCTTGTTGACAGGGGACATAGACATTTCTTAAAATTGACATGGGACATGAGCATCTTTAGCGACATAGACATGCGACATGGCCATTTCTTGAAACCGACATGCGACATGGGGACCCCCCCCCCCCATCAAGGGCCCCAGAGCAGTGACTAGGCTGCGGGAACCCCTCTCGTATGCCTACCTCTTGACCTGCTGCCCATGGTCCCCGTGCTCTAGGCTCAGTGGTGGGGGGGGGGGGGGGGTGTGTGCAGTGCAGGTGGCAGTTAACCATGACTGCCGTGTGGTAGTAGTGTGCGGCCCCCCCCCCCGCCCCATGTGTGTGTGTGGGGGGGGGGGGGGGGGGGTAATTAGCTGCACAAGGGCTGAGTCTAGGTGCCGGCTGTAGGCTCAGTGGTGGACATACAGAAATCCTCGAAAAAACAGGGTTATATTTTGGGTATTCTGAGCAGATTATGGTTTAATCTTTTTTATTCTTCAATAATTAACATATTTGAATCGAGCAGCAAGCCCAAATTGTATAAATAAAGGGAATATACATGTCTAGATGGGGGGACTCTTTTCTTTCTGTGTAGTAGGCCTAAGACGACTGGAAGTGCTATGGCCATCGTCTGCTTCAATCCAGTGAGTAAACATACTTAAAATGTCTAATTTCTTACCAAGGAATCATTTAATAATAAGTACAGGATCGGTAAAACTGACTTTGGGGGGCTCTGTATCAGGTATCAATTTTTAAGTATCAGGCATCGGCCCTATAAGGGCCTGCAGCCTGATACTTAAAAATTGATACCAGATACAGATGCCCCAAAGTCAGTTACACCGATCCTGTCTACATATTAATAATATCAGAGTAGTGATAACATTATTATCGCTACTCTGACGTTAGCCTGATTAAAATTCTCATTGCTATCTGGGATTGTTATCATTTATGCAGTGCAAGGACAATTTGTAACAGGCAAAATATTATCAACCTCTTAGTAGCTTTATTTCTCGTTTTTTCCTTTGTTTCAAATGATTACTCAACCCATTTTGGTCTATTTATTTCTACATAACTTATTTTGTTAATATAATTCACAGGTCATGGCCATACTCACATAATGATAGTCCATCCTGAGACCAAGCCCCCTAGGTATATCATGTAAAATTCCCATCTTTCAGTTGGCAGTTAGTGGTAAAAAGTAATAAATTTAAAAACGTCATCAGCTTTTATTTTCACTGGTGATTTTTCGTTTTTCTACAGGTGACGAATCTGTTCTATATGCTTGGCTCTAGTCTAGATAGGCTATAAGTAGTATAACAGCTGTACTTCAGTTTGATGGCTGAGCCTGAGGGTGAATGGATGGAACCTCTTTCATCTTTTATAGTCAATGAAACGTCCACGTTTACTCCTCTAGTACTACTACAGCTCTTTAAATAACCCCATTTAGTGCACACACACAAGTCTCCAAGCTCCACTCTCCCCCTGTCAGTATTATAACACTCAGTAGGCGACCAGCTGAGGTGGGAGGCTTGGCCTGCCCAGTGCAAGCTCTAGTACTAGTACTAGCTGGTGTGTGGAGGGTTGGGGTTGGTTGTGATATAGCACGGTAGTCGGGCTGCCAGTGGTGGTGGTGGTGGGTTGGGGAGGTGTGTGTGGATTGTGGGAGCTCGGGGAATGTGAGTGAGGGTGGGGAGGAGGAGAGGTGGGAGGGAGGATACGGCCATGGCGGCGGGGACTGCCCGGGGGTCGACGACCTCAGCCCGCCTCTCTTGTCTCTCCCCCCGGCAACAACCACCTCCCCTAGCCCTAGACTCTAGGGTACATGGCGATGGGAGAAGGGGGGGGGGGGGTGTTCTCACGGTGGCATTGGCAGGAGACTGTCGGTCGTCGACACCATTGAGATTAGCATACATCACCAGCGAGTCACCACCAAAACGGGCCTAGGCCATTTTCATAAACAGCCACAGTGCTGAGAGAACCCGCCACCCAGAGACTGAGTCGGGGAGAGACTGGGAACCACTGCCACATCGACACCAATGTCACAGGGGGACACGGCCAATACACAGCCCCCTCAAGGGGCTAGGAGGGTACAGGGGGCCACGTCAAATCGTCCCTGGAGAGGACAGGGTGGTTGGGGGGAGGTAGAGCTGTCATTTCTACCACAAATCCTGCCGCCGTCCCCCTTCCCTCCTCCTCCCGCCTCCCTCCCTCCAGTCACGTAAACATGGCCGCCTCCCACCCCGACCACTCAGCAACGTGCCTCACTTCCAGACGCCATTATGGCCGTTTTGCTGACTCACCTTGGATTTTGTCATGTCCACAATCTTCTCCACTTCGTAAGTATCCTCCGGATCGCCGTCTGAGTCGCCAGCGTCCATTTTGTCGGTGCTTACAGGAGGCTTTTCCTTGCCTCCGTCCGCGCCCCGACCCTCCAGATCCGCCATCTTAGATATCCTGGAGGTCAGGGGTCAGTGCACGAGTCCATGTTAGTGGGTCACCCAGGGGAGCAGGCCATTATGGTGCGTGGGAGGGGTGGTCCATTACACACTCTATTCTCCTTTATATTACTTCAAATTAATATTCATGCGACTAAACTATAAACGTTCTCTTACTTACTAATAAAATCAAACGTTAATTTTGGATATGAATGAACTTATTGGAGCAACAATAGTAAGCTATGTTCCCTACGATTAGTATTGGACTCGTCCAAAGGCAAATGCAAACACGGGTCGGCGGGCGACTTGACAACATCCCAAACCTCGGTCCGTGACGGGCCCTTTTGGTGGCAGCTGTCAAATTTATAACCTCCCCCACACCTCCAAATCTACACCCTCACATCCCCTATAAACCCCCACGTCTCTATTCAGAGCACAGCGGACGGTTCCCGACCAACTGTTCATTATGAATATGCAGAGAGAGGGGAGATTTATTTGCAGGTGCTTGTTCAGTTGTTGCTCGGGGGGAGGTCTCTCTCTCCCCGGGCACGTCGTGACTTGGGCCGGGGCAGGTCTCTGGCCTACTGCCCTCACTCAACCACTGCTACTGTTTGGACTTCTGTGTTGGTGAATGGTGTCAAATCCACTCCCTCACCACCTAGCACGCAGTTGAATGGTCTATATACTTTTTGTGGACTCAAGCTACCCCGGATCCCATGCCCAGGTCCCCACTGCTATAATTATTCTGACAAAGCCTACGCCTCCCCCCCCCCCCCCCCCCCCCCCCACCGATTGCCCAGGACTAGGTTGCACCTTGACTAGCCTCTAATCTGATGGGGGACCCAAATACCTTTGGCCGAGGGACTTTAGGGTCAAGTCCTTATTTATAGCTGTGTGGAGAGAGTGGACAAAGGAGCTATAAAATCAGCAAATGAAACCAGGGCTGCCCAGTTACCGTAGGGAGTGGTCATTTTTTAGCAAGGACGGGGGACAAAGACCCCCCCCCCCATCCCCTCCCATCCCCCGCCCCCCAGATTATCCCCAACCCCTCCCCCCTCCCCCCCCCCAAAAAAAAAAAACAACAACACTTAACCCCCCCCCCCCCATACGAAGAACCTCCGCCCCATTAAAAAAAACAAAAAAAACTGAGTTTTATCTTACCCCCCCCCCCCCCCCCCAAGTATATAAGGAGGTTTGGTCACCATCCCTGTGGTGCATACCAAGGGTTTCCATATCCTCTTTCAATAAATCCCAGAAACTGGAAGTACACATAGATCTACATGGCTCTTTAATACCAAATGCCGGCACATACCCTAGATAGTCATACCGTAAGGCCAAATAAAAAAAAAGGTGTGTTTCAGGTTACCCGACCCTACCTAGCAAAACAGAGCCGACCCTAGAAATTTTTTTGCAATTTTGAAAAAATATTTATATTTTGGGGCTATTTAAGGGTCAATCTGATAGTTCACGAGTCAAGGCGGTCGTCGGCGAATCGGCATTGTAGTTCGTGAGTCGATTTCTGGGTACTTTTCAGGCTAAAGTAAAAAAATCAAAAAAATCAAAAAAAAAAAAATCCGACCTATCTACCCTAGATTTTCAGACCATGTAACCTGAAACACACCTTTTTTTTTTGGGCCTAAGGGAGTGATCATTTTTTATCAACAGGGGGGGGGTTGGTTTGGGGGGGGGCAAAAAATTTTGGACCCTTTGACCGGGGGGGGGGTAAAAAATTTGGACCCCTCTTGGGGGGGGTCAAAAAAATGTAACCTGTTTTGGGCCAAAAAGCCCGCGCGTTACTATGCTTCAAAGGGCCCGCGCGCCAATTTCCGACCCTTAGGGGGGGGGGTAAAAAATTTCGACCCGTTGACCGGGGGGGGGGGGAGAAAAAAATTTCGCGCGCTCCGCGCGGAAAACCACCCCCCCCCCTGTTGTTAAAAAATGATCACTCCCTAAACTGGGGTGACTTTAGCTCACTTTTACCATATTTCATTCCATAGGCCCTAAGTTTGTGAAAAAAAACTGGATTTATAAGATTCATGGTTATTATATTGTACATTTACACTAATCCACTGCGCTCAAATATACAAAACAAAAAAGTTCAATTGCAAGGTTTTCAAATTGCCAATTTTACTGTGAGCCAAAGTAACACCGGCTTATTTGTTAGATGGTTACACTAAAAATTTGGGTGAAAAAAGCAAAAATATAAAAATGTTGTCCCAAATACAGCAGGGTGTACTTGGCTCGTTGGTCAACTTTTTAGATGGCACACGTGTTCTCTGCCATGGATTTTATACACCTACATTGTCAAAATATAGAAAATACTTCTTATGACAAAGGATTGATATCAATATATAAAGTTTAGAATAAATTTTTTTGAAGTATAATTGAATTCTCCAGGGCTTGTGGCAGTACTTTTTTTATGTTTGAGCCAAAGTCACCCCTTAACAGCCAAAGTCAACCCTACATTACATATTACCCAGCCAGCAATGATACGTTGGGCCAACGTTGGGCCAACCGTAGGTAATGTTGGACTGACGTCAGATAATGACGTTGGCCCAACGTTCATTTGTCCGTCCATAAGAACGTCGTCATGACGTCGCAAAGAAATGACGTTGGGCCAACATTAAAATCTGACGTTGTGCCAACGTTGATACAATGTTGTACCAACCATATTTAGAGCCTAAAAATGACGTTGTTCTAACAAATGTATTTCAACATTAGCCCAACGTCCATGTATCAATATTCACTCAAATAGTAGGCATACGTTGGTATGACTTGAATTATCTGACATTGTACCAACGTTGGCAAATCACTAGGAGTATTACCAACGTTGGTACAACATAAAATTGCCAACGTTGTATTAACGTTGGCAAACCAATGTTGGCCCAACGTCAAAATGTTGCCCGCGACGGTGCCGACCATTGCCAACGTTGGCCCAACGTATCACTGCTAGCTGGGTATGCTATTAAGTGTTTAATATCTAATAAATTACAGCCTGGATATAGATGCGTTTATATACCGTAGATAGGTCTATGCCACAATTGAGTCGCTGTAAATAATAATAATAATTATAGTGTTATAAACGAAAGACAGGTTACATATAATTAGCTATAGTTGTCCAAGGTGCCAGCCAAGGATTACCATTGTCCAAGGCTTACAACATTATGTAGCTACTTACACATATCCATATCTGACTTACAACGATTGGTTTGTACATATTATACAGACTGTTAGTTTCTTTTGTTCTCCCAGCCAGCTATGGTATATAAGCATTTGTACTCAGGTTGGAAAGTCGCCGAAATTAAGGGTCTAACGTCGGAAAGTCGCTTTTTTGGACTATTTTCACTAAAAGCCAAATTTGTCCAAAAGCTGCCAGGTCGCTTAAATTAGTGCAACAGGTCGCCAGGTTGCTGTTGACCCCTCTGGAGCCACTAGCTATGATATGAGATAAATCCTCGCCCAAAATTAAGTACAAGTAGTGGGCTGTTGGCCATCGGACCTGACGGCTCCAAGTATATATACTATATAACAGGTTGTAATCAAGATTATATCCTTCAAGGTCCATTATAACCACAATAAACAATACATAATAGATGTACGGCTAAGGACTGTATCATTAGGGTTGTTGTCATTGTAGTTATAATTGATCTTGAAGGATACAATCTTGGTTCTAACCTTTTACATAGTACATATAAATATAGTTATGTACAGCTGGAGCCGCCAGGTCCGATGGCACGTTGCCTCTTGCAGGTAGCGGAGGTACATGTGATGCCACCTGGTGTCATCTGGGAGTACCAGTATGGATTAGACCAACTTTGAATATAATGTTTCAGGCAACCCAACCCTACATTCAAAAAGGGCTGACTCTAGCAGTTTTTCCCCCTCAATTTTGGAGATTTTAGCATTCAACAATTTTGGAGATTTAATAAGCTCCCACTATCCTCAATGGCCTGAATGATAGTTTGGCTTCAGAAAATAGCTTTTAAAGAGGAATATACAATAACGTCTTCCCAGTAAACCAATAACGTTATACACCATTTTAAAACGTTGTATAACGTTATATGTCAACGTTTTTCTAAGGCTCTTTAGTATGACATAACGTTATGTAAGATTTAAAACATTATTTTGACATAGATTTGGATGTACATAGGAGAGTTTTATCTTTTCCCTCGTAGACTATTTTAATCTAAAAATAAGAATTGTAAGTTGTACCAGATGGAATTTTGAAACGTCAGCATCTTTGAAGAATCATTGTAATGTCGTTTAAAAAGTGTCCCAAAATTAAATTCAGCATTTGGTCTAGTAGATGGGTGTAGAACCATAGAGTTAACAAGGCGAAATGGGACATTGGCACGCGCAGTCTAGACCCCCTTGTATGCCTACAATTGTCCAATCAACAATTATAACCAAGATGACAACGTTTCAAAATAATGGGGGACTTTAAAACAACCAGAAACAAAAAAACGTGTTGTTCACTGGATTACATTTCTACTTTATTCTTTGTATTTTATCAAACAAATCACAAAGAGGAAGGTTTACCTATATAAGCGTCCAATGAGCATAGGCCCTATATCCCAAATGAAAATACTGGTACATGTACTGGTAAAAAGATAAGCACCATTTGTTCAATTATTAAAATATAAACCTTAAAGCTACAATTTTTTGAGGAGCAGAAGCCTTGTTGATATGGACAGGCCAAAGGGTCTACATATATATGTAGGCAGTGTACCCTCCCACGCTACATACTTCGCACCATACACATACATAAATCTATGTATAATATTTCAGTAAATCTCCTCAATTTTCTATATGAATAAGAGTTTCGTGAAACCCGACTAGGGAGCATACTAGTACATAATAACATACGAACATCAATGGGTAATGATTAAGGGAACACGTATATCACATTGTTTCAAAATTCAACTGTAAACAATTCTTCACAATAATGTAATACACATACCGTACACATAATTTACTGTGTGTCGCCCTGAATGTCCCCAGGAACAGGGCTAACTTCATGACCAAACACAGTGAAACATGGCAAAATATTTCAGAACAAAGGGCCTAAAAGACTGCCCTGTTTCACAGGTAGCTGTGATGTCGCCCTACACTCTAAAAGTAAACTTGTCTCCAGACTCTTCCAAGTGACTCATAAAATAAACGAGTCAAAAACTTGTCTAAGTGACAAGGAAGCGGGTCTTCTAGCCGGAGATAGACGACCCACTTGGCATGTGCCAACCCAAAATCTGACATTTACGAGCTCAACTTTTGACTTGTTTATTATATGACAGTCACTTAGACGAGTCTTGAGACAAGTTTACTTTTTTAGTGTAGTGCAGTCTTTACCAAATCCTGCCGGACAGTGGTAATGTCCGCCTAAAATGGCTCTGGTCCGGCAGAATGACTGCTGTTGCAGGACCTGATGTCCTTTGCATTCTGGGCTTTCTAAAACTGAAAGAATTTTTCAAATATTCCAACTAGAACTGAAGTTACAAGTTCTAGAGCGCACGCTAATATTCTAGGCAAATCAGAGTAAATTTTTGCTATTATTTTCTTTTATAAATGCTATTCTATTCTAAATATCATGCAAAACTTTGCTCTTGGTATCCGGTCCTGCAGAAATCTATCCGGTCCTGCAAAATTGGCTAGCTGCAGGACCGACTGTCCTGCATGCCGAAAAAGTTTTCGCAAAGACCGTAGTTAAGCTGTGATGTCGCCCTAGTGGAGTCCAAGCTATTGTCCGCCCTGCCTATTGAGTCTTCTGATCTGCATTTTGTTGCTGGGGTTGGTGGACTGGAGAAGAGCCATATTGTGACGACGTCTTGATTTGAGTTACACCCATCATCAACTTCATGCCAAACGTCACTGGTGGACAAAATATATTAATTGAATAAAACTCCAGATTATGAACAATAGAACAAAGTCTAGAAGAGAAAAGCGAGGACATTAACCTTTTTAATCACGGACTATAATCTCACTCCAGTTTTACACATGCAACAGGGTTGCCACCGTCAATGAAAATGTTAAGGAAAAGAAAATTTGTTCCAAAAGGTTTCTGAAAATGTCAGGTAATTCATTATTTTGTCAGGAAAAATTCCCCCAAAAAGTCACTTGTTTGGAGTGAGAAGACGTGAGTGTTACTGTAGGATAAGGGGATCAAAGAAATTTAAGTCAGGGCATTTAGAAATGCCTTGTCGGTGGCAAGTAGGTATGCACAAAATACCTTGCAGTTTCACCAGACTGATTTTCCCGTATGTAGTACATTTTATAAACAGACATAATGTAGTGAAACTTAATCATATTATAAAGCAAAATGATAAATACAATGAGAGACCTGAGGAAGGCCTACTTTGGCCGAAACGTTGTCATCTGTTGAATGTGAAATGGTAAGGCAACTCAAAAAAATAAACTGGTTTCTCATCACCATGCCCATCTCTAAAAAAAAAAAGTTGATGAAAAATATGTCAAAAAGTGGACAAATATTGGCATTAAAGCTTGGACTGTCAGTAATGCAGTGAGCTAAGAATAATAAAAAACGCCCTTATCATATTTTCACTGCCGGGTGATGAGAAACAACTTTTTTTTGAGTAGCCTAAACAAAAGCCAACTTAAAACAAACTTTCTGTCCTTCTAGTTGTGTCTATTATATACAATATATTTGGTAATGTCTTGTATTAAACATGATAAATATAATGTCCAGTGATAATATACATGTAGCCGTACAAATATACTCACATAAACCTATGACAACAAGGACAATCACTTGAGATAGAAGAGAGCCGGACACAATGACACGGACAAGGTACTTCACTAGAGGTACCACCAGAAGTACCGCCCAGACAATCCACATGATTAAGTCCTTCTTACGTCTGGGAACCTCCACCCGAGTACCTATCGTGTAGTGGTTATCGTTTCTGACAAAATTTTCAAATATTTCATCCTGAAAACATAAAAAAAAACACGTTTTATGTTACTTATTCATGTGAAGGTACATTTGATGTGAAAGAGCAGAACACTATTATAATCTCAATTGAACTAAATGTTTTTCATTTCAGTAACCTTTTACATTTTTTCCTTGAAACAAGCACTTGAAGGGTCATATAATAGGAATTTTAAATCATTTATGTGTAAAATTGGTTGGATCTTTTACATGGTCAACATAGAGTCAGGCTAGACAATGTTGATGGTCCCATAGCAGTAGTCTATTAGGCATGTGCCAGTCTAATATGGAGTGAAAATATATATCGATGATACACTAGGGGCCTCTACTGTTTGATGTAATTCCCATTAACACACATAGAGGGCACCACAGAGCTTGTGAACTCCCAACACTGGGTCTCAGTGAGGGTAATCCCGCACAAAACTGAGAGTCATATACGATTCTGGTCAGAAGTGAATACTGCAGGGGCACTGAATGGTCCATAATTAAGTTGGAAATGATGCCAATATCATGAAAACTTGTACACATGCTGCTGAATGTCTGCCAATTTCAATCAAATAATAGGAAAGGGATTCTCAGTGAGTTTACATTTTTTTCAAAGGCTAGATTGGGGATCAGTGAAAATGCAAATTATTCAGTGCAAATTCAGGCGGAATTCAGGTGGTTTTACGCTACAGACCAGTGCTCAAATTTTCCGTGGTGAGTAGCTAATTTTGGTTAGAAATGTTTTGTAGGAAAGATGTATCTTTTAGGTCAAGGGTGATTTTCAGAAATTGTAAATGTCCTGATAGCTGTTATTGCGTTTTCCGCTATATTAAAATATATAGTAAAAGGATTTCCTTCGCTGAGACCTAAAGCAAAAGGGCTATTACCATGGAGAAGTTAAAAACCTGTCAGATTGATTTGTTTTTGCACTGGTTATCTACAGAATAATTACTTTTGCAAAATCTCATGGAATATTTATGACTAGGTCCTTGAAATGTGAAAAAAAAGGAGGAAATTCACAAAAATATTATTGTCGGAGGGTCCCCGCAGCCGGGCCGCAAGTTGATTTCAGCTTATAGCCACTGGGGGTAATTCAAAGTAATTTGATATGTCTTATTTATTTTTACATTAATCATAATAACACAGGTATATCATAATCATGTAGTATCTACAGTTTGTAACCAGTTAAGGGCATAGAGGGAGCAGGCGTTGATGACTTTTGAAGGCTCCACGGTGAGTATTTAGTTAGAGGCTGGTACTGTAAATGGCATATCTGCTACTACAAGGACAATCTCCACCATATTTTTTTAAAGTGTACTTTCTAAAAATCATGAAGAAATGCAGAAAAACATGAGTCAATGGCCTTTCAATATACTCTAAAGAATCAGTCCTGGCATGACGTGCGAATAATGTCTATTTTTATGGTAATTTTCAGGTATTTTTTCCATATTTTCCCATAATTTTCCCACCTTATGACCAGAAATCTATAGTATTGGCACATGTATCACATAGAGATATTCTATGCAAAGATCCATGTTGGATTTGATGGTCGTAGAGGTACTCCTTGCTGTGAAAATAGCTAAAACATGGAGGAGGGGGCGCTCTCGGCCCAAAGCGGGAAATCAGGGTGATTTTGGGCCTGAGTTTGTCCAGGAAACATCAGCTTATCTTGGTATACAGGAATCCAAGGGACATAAAACCTCAGGGCCTATCTATAAACATGTATTGGGTTATAAAAATCACAATTATAGACAATAGAAAGCCACATCCCACTTATAGTAGGTCTCAGTGAGGGTAATCCCGCACAAAACTGAGAGTCATATACGATTCTGGTCAGAAGTGAATACTGCAGGGGCACTGAATGGTCCATAATTAAGTTGGAAATGATGCCAATATCATGAAAACTTGTACACATGCTGCTGAATGTCTGCCAATTTCAATCAAATAATAGGAAAGGGATTCTCAGTGAGTTTACATTTTTTTCAAAGGCTAGATTGGGGATCAGTGAAAATGCAAATTATTCAGTGCAAATTCAGGCGGAATTCAGGTGGTTTTACGCTACAGACCAGTGCTCAAATTTTCCGTGGTGAGTAGCTAATTTTGGTTAGAAATGTTTTGTAGGAAAGATGTATCTTTTAGGTCAAGGGTGATTTTCAGAAATTGTAAATGTCCTGATAGCTGTTATTGCGTTTTCCGCTATATTAAAATATATAGTAAAAGGATTTCCTTCGCTGAGACCACTGGTCCTCACTGCTTTACTAGTAATTCAGATTAAGAGCTGAAGGCTTGCAAATTCTATTGCTTATCTTAATCATGAATGCTCCATTGGTATGACCCTACTACCCGGACATAAGGTTAATGCTCAATATCATCAATAATTTACCACTTGTGGATTAAAAAAGCTGTTGAAAACATTTTGATTAATTTATTGAGTTTCTTTAATTTTGACTAAAAGTGTATAGGCAATACAACTTGTGTCTGTATTTATTTCACATCAAGTTCCTTGAGTGTCTGATGACTCACCTTCTCTTGGTATAACCTTTGTAGCCACGCGGTGCAGGCTTCATCTGTCTCCGTTGGAATGTCTTTTGTAGGAATCCTCCTATTAAGGAAAATAGTAGAACTTAAACCATGATTTTTGCTGAAAGCCAAAAGCCTGTCTCTACTCTTCAACTGAGGCTACATGGCTATAGCAGTTATGTCTAGGTATACTGTTTTATGGATAGATGGCAGGAAAGTGGTTAAGCCAGCATGGTTGGCCTCCAGCCTGCTATCTGGGGACCACAAGTACCACACCTATAGCTTCTGCCCTCCTTATAAATGATGGTAAAGATGCCAGAAGAAATGCAATCAAAAATAGATTTCTGTATCAATGATGTTACAGATGCGATAACCTTGAGTATAATATGTTACAGTTTGGACATTATATCTAAAGAAATGTTGAAACAAATGCATACCTTGTAAAGACCTCAGCAACGATTCTTCTCCCACAAAGCACATTCATGAAAGTGGGCTCAGCCCCTTCGTTAGTAAAGCCGACAGTCATGTCAGAGACAGTGTCAATGTGGTCCTTGACTCCGTGCATGGACAGCACGAAGCCTTTGGCACGTGGCAGCAGGTGATGTTTCAGTTCTTTCAGCCCCTTCTTACGTGCTACTTCATTACTGGCCTCTCTCTTAGCCTCCGTAAACCTCGTACCCTCACAGTAGAGCAGTAACTGTGAATAGAGTATCATTATAACAATAACATTATGAGGTAAAACACCCTAGGACCTCTGCTAACTTACCACTATAGTAACTCAACATTGTAATATTTGAGATATAAATCTGAGATGCATTTCAGATTCCTAGAGGTCATGTAACATTGCTTCTACTGATAAAGAAAAAGGCCAAATTATTGTTTCACGTTACTCCACTGCACCTTTACTGCAATTTTGATTTTCTTTTACCACATACTTTTGGTCAATCCTAGGATTGATACAGAGGCTAGCTAGCACTTTCATGTTTAAGAAAATAACATAAAGTAGAATGAATGTCCAACCTACCGTCCCTAGACATCCCTTTATTATTTTTGCCTAAATGTGAGGAAGTCTCAGATACTTATATATACACTATAGCCAGTAGTCCTACAGATAGAAGACAAGTCCCGTACCTTTCCATGAACCTCCATATTACAGCACACTTACCGTGACCCAGTAGTCCTCTGGGTAGTCACAGATATAAGACAGGTCCCGTTTGAGAATCTCTTTGTCCTTCTCCCATTCACGTTTCAGGAAGATGCTTTCTGTGAAGCTCCAGATCCAGCCAAGCAGTGGAATGTATTTGAGCATAGACTTTCCATATATCTTTGTACCCTGCGAAGGAATAATCAAAATTGCAGTTTCTGTTCACATCCTGCCATCAGGAATATAGCCACTAACGAGGTCTATATATGTGAACTTTTCAAGAAGAATATGTCTTGTGATGTACTGTGATTTGTACCCTCAGTACGGGCACTGCCTTTATGTATAAAAACTACTGAAATATGCCATCAATTTCTTACATCCCCCCAGGGTCAAACACCTTACATGTGGTACATAAGCTGTATATTATCCAGAGTTGATGCTATTGTATCAAGATATTTGTAATTGAAATAAGTTGGATGTAAATTATCTTCATTATGAATCATCTATCTTATCTATCCTATGGTTAATTGGATATTACACACATCACATTCATGTAATGTATGATCAGAAATGCAATAAAGATATTGAAAAAAAAAAAAACGACGCGGCAACAACTCGGTGCAACTCAAAGTCCAGAGACCAAAGAAGGCATCTTCGACAGGAGCCCCATCTACAGAGGTCTGCCCCTGTGGAACGAGCTACTGCCGGAGGTGCAGCGCCTACCTTACAAAGTCATGATCAAAACTATGCAATTTGACTTCTAAAGCCGTATTTATGAACTGGGCTTTGGCCCTTTTGTGCTGACAATAAACAAACTCTCTTTTCGCATTACTGAGATGCTCCTCTTTGGCATTCAAACAGTCTTGCGAAAACTTTTTCACCATGCAGGACATTCGGTACCATAGCTTTTTGAGTAGTCTAAAATACTACGTTATACTCTGAGACTTGTAACTTAGGTTCAAGTTGGAACATTTGAAAAATTCTTTCAATTTTGGAAAGCCCAGATTGTGCCCAGTCGGTCTGCTGGACCATAGCCATTTTAGGGGGACATTGCCACTGTCCGGCAGGTTTTGGCAAAGACTGTTCAAACGAAAAAATTCCCTTGTAAAAATCTTTCTTGCCAACAACAACAACAATGTACCCCGAGTATGCCGAGTCTCTCGGCCAGACACCATGTGATGAGCCAGTCTACTTCGTGCTTGTGGTTCATGATAAGGATGGTGTGGTTTTTGCCGATTTCGTTTATGGTCTCAGGATCCTCGAGGTGCATGGATACACGAGAACCTGCCCACCACTGGCACATGAAGGTGAATTCTGAAATATGATAGGTTTAAAATATCATTTTCTTTATACATTATGTAAATTCATTAAACTTGTATAAATATAACATTGAGTTGAACTAACAGACTGTAAATGTTATGCAGCCAAAACTCAAACAACGAACCTCCATCGACACCAAAGTTAACAGTTCTAAATACTGTATGTCATAATTTGGTAGAAACACTGTTAACAATATGTTTAATGAAGACCATCAACATTGACATGATGTAACAAACCTTTAGTCCTATAATAGATTAAGGATGTTAGCCAATAATGTTATTGCATCTAAAATGCCACAGTCTATTTCAGAGATTTTTTTATAAGCATGCAAAAAGTGCAATATCACAGCAAATTGCAAAATCCGTACTTACGACTCCACCACATGTAAGCAATGTGAGAGCACATTTTGCGGTAAAGCGTCTTGTTGACGCGCCACAAAAAGATGTAGGTTAACAGTAGCAAGAAGGAGGTGACGAGTCCCGACATGATGAAGACATAACCCAGGACCATGTGGCAGATGAACCACGACTTCCAGTTAGATAACAACCCCATCGTCAACTTCTGAAACACAAAGTTGTCATGGTTACCACACAGTTAGATAACAGCCCCATCGTCAACTTCTGAAACACATCGTTGTCATGGTTACCACAGTTAGATAACAACCCCATCGTCAACTTCTGAAACACAACGTTGTCATGGTTACCACAGTTAGATAACAACCCCATCATCAACTTCTGAAACACAACGTTGTCATAGTTACCACACAGTTAGATAACAGCCCCATCGTCAACTTCTGAAACACAACGTTGTCATGGTTACCACAGTTAGATAACAACCCCATCGTCAACTTCTGAAACACAACGTTGTCATAGTTACCACACAGTTAGATAACAGCCCCATCGTGAACTTCTGAAACACAACGTTGTCATGGTTACCACAGTTAGATAACAACCCCATCGTCAACTTCTGAAACACAACGTTGTCATAGTTACCACACAGTTAGATAACAACCCCATCGTCAACTTCTGAAACACAACATTGTCGTGGTTACCACACAGTTAGATAACAACCCCATCGTCAACTTCTGAAACACAAAGTTGTCATAGTTACCACACAGTTAGATAACAACCCCATCGTCAACTTCTGAAACACAACGTTGTCATAGTTACCACACAGTTAGATAACAACCCCATCGTCAACTTCTGAAACACAACGTTGTCATGGTTACCACAGTTAGATAACAACCCCATCGTCAACTTCTGAAACACAACGTTGTCATGGTTACCACAGTTAGATAACAACCCCATCGTCAACTTCTGAAACACAACGTTGTCATGGTTACCACAGTTAGATAACAACCCCATCGTCAACTTCTGAAACACAACGTTGTCATGGTTACCACAGTTAGATAACAACCCCATCGTCAACTTCTGAAACACAACGTTGTCATGGTTACCACAGTTAGATAACAACCCCATCGTCAACTTCTGAAACACAACGTTGTCATAGTTACCACACAGTTAGATAACAGCCCCATCGTCAACTTCTGAAACACAAAGTTGTCATAGTTACCACACAGTTAGATAACAGCCCCATCGTCAACTCCTGAGACACAAAGTTGTCACAGCTACCCATTCAGCACTGTAAATGTACACAGAGAAAAGAAGTAGAATCATGGTGACTCCCAAAGGGGAGTCTGGACTTGATCACTGAGATAACTCTCCCCACGACTCTAAAGTGACTCCCGATCATAAGGGAGTCTTAGAATGGAGACATTATAGAGCTATTAGAGTCCTGCTATTGTTAGAGAGTCACTTTAGAGTCCTGGGGAGAGTTACCTCAGTTATCAAGTCGGGAGTCACAGTGATTCTACTTCTTTTCTCTGTGTAGAAATTCGCGAAAAACATTTACAGCGCAAAATAAAATATGTTTACAGTATGTAACACCACATTGCAGGTATATCCAAAGGTATGAAATAAACGAGGTACAAGGAATGCTTGTGTGGTGGAATGGAGTGTGGTGTGTAGCGTAGCTGTCCTCAGCATATCTGATACAATCATTACTATCATATAGAAATTCAATAAATCAATCAATCCTCAATCCTCATAATAACCAATCCTCATAATAACCAATTCAGGTTGGGTTGGACAGCGAGGTATGGTAGATCCCTGTACCTATTAAGTAACCTTTCAATGTAATCTAGCAGTGGCATAGAGCGCAACTGCTATTAATAATAATACATTTATCAATATAGCAGTACATATACTTCATTTTGACATGGGTAGCAGTTCACAAAAGAAATAGGGTACAGTCGTATGTGATTATAATAACTCAAGTCACAGATAGTTGAACACAGCCACCTCTTCCTATCTAATTAAAATTCTTCATACTTGCAATACTTCAAACTGTAGTGGATAGAGCAATTCAACACATTACACCTCTGTATAACAGTTTTTTTTTTATGGTTTCAGTTTTTGGGTTTCATGGTATAAATAATACAGGATCATGATCATGGGTCCTAGTGAATACCTCTCGGTTATTTGTTTATGTTTCTATACCCCTAGCTGATGTTTATAAATGAAATTTGCTACATGCATTTTTCTGTGTGCGGCTGTGTTGGTTTTTAGACTGCTCTTGTATAGGGTAAAGAAGGTATAGTAGGCACGTGGGGACGAACCTGCGGAGTCATTAGATGCCCCCCATTCTGTGCGTAATCTTAAAAAGCCCACTTTCCCCGTAATCTTAATAACGAAACCCCACTTTTCCCGTAATCTTGATAACGAAACTCAATCTAGTCCTAATATGGATGGCATCTGATGTTGATCGGGGGGCTCTGCCCCCCGACCCCCATTCTTCTTTTCCTTTTTTTCCTTCTTTAATAATGGTGAGTACTATTAAGACTTTAAGATTACGCCAGAAGTGGGGATTTAAGATTACGCACAGAATGGGCGGCGTCTAGTGACTCCGCAGGTTCGTCCCTTGTTGTGTATAGCACGGCTTAAACAGTCTCCTTGTGGGACTCCCAATTTGGTACTAATTTACAGGTTGTGAATAGTAGTTACCATGATGTCTATTTATGGGTAAGGCCAAATTAAAAAAAAGTTTTGTTTCAGGTAACATGGGATGAAACTCTAGGGTCGGTAGGTCGGATTTTTTTTTTTTTAACTTTTTTTTTTTTTACATAACCCTAAAATTGACCCAAAAAAGTATGAAAATGGGACGATTTTTTTCAAAACTTTTGAAAACCTAAAATTTACCCTAAAAATATAAAAATTTCTTCAAAATTCCATAAAAAAACGTAGGGTCGGCCCTTTTTACATACGGTCGGTCGGGACACCTGAAACAAACCTTTTTTTTCGGCCTAACTGGTCCATGTGCTGTGGGCCAATGGGGATCAAATAAAGTATAGATGGTCGTTCAATAGTGTCCGTGTATACCACATATATACTGATTCATGTAGATTCAGGTAGAACCAACAAGTGAGGACTTATAGTGCTCCTCTGACTCCAAGGGCACCCACACTGAAAAAGTAAACTCGTCCCCAGACTCGTCTAAGTGACTGTCATAAAATAAAAGAGTCAAAAGTTGTCTAACATATCAGGTTACCATCCCACAAATAGAACCTGGAGCTGGCAAATATCGGGTTTTGGGCTGGCACATACCAAGTAGGTCTTCTATCTCCAGCTAGAAGACCCGCTTCCTTGTCACTTAGACTATGAAGAGTCTGGAGACAAGTTTATTTTTTGAGTGCAGGCAATAGTGTTCGTTTGTATGATCCCTAAAGGTGCACAGATAAGTGTACTGGGATATAGATGGGGGGGGGGGGGGCATGTAGCCCGGTCCCTGCACTTGCCATGGTACATGTACAACACCTGCATTTCCAAAAATATGGGAAAAGGGTCTTTTTTCACTCTCCCCTAATGTCCTAGGAATTGAGAAAAAGGGGTGTTATTTCCTACACAAGTCAGAGCCTTTTTTTAGAAAGAGGGGTATTTCCAAGCTTCACTCCGTGCAATTGAATTGTGCAATGAACTTGTTGTACCGAGGAATATCAATGTGTCATGATAAAAACTAAATTTAGGATTTTATCTAATCTAGAGATATCTAGACTGTCTTTATAAAAAGTCAATAAACAATCGACATGTGAATACCAATTTCTCTTAATCATGGAGAAAGAAGGCATTGAAAAATGTCAGCATTTTGTCCAAAAAGGGGGTTATTTTTACTTCAAAAAGTCTATGTTTTTCATCAAAAAGGGATCATTTTCTGTCTTAAATTCCATGGAAATGGGGGTATTTTTGAGAAGAGGGAACGCGGGTTGTGTACCTTTACCATGTGGAGTGCAGAGACCAGGGCATGTCGCATGTCGGTTTAGATTAAGACATCTTTACCCTTAGACCAAAAAAAAAGAAGGTTTGTTTCAGGTTACATGGTCTGAAAATCTAGGGTAGGTAGGTCGGATTTTATTATTTTTATTTTATCTTTTTTTACTTTAGCCTGATAAGTACCCAGAAATCGACTCACGAACTACAATGCCGACTCGCCGACGACCGCCTCGACTCGTGAACTATCAGATCGACCCTTAAATAACCCCAAAATGACCCAAAATATAAATATTTTTTCAAAATTGCATAAAGATTTCTAGGGTCGGCCCTGTTTTGCTAGGTAGGGTCGGGTAACCTGAAACAAACCTTTTTTTTAAATTTGGCCTTACCTGTTTAGTTCTGGCCACACCCATGTGTCAAGGTTAATTCACCCCATCCTCACCAGAGGTCTCTCTTTAATCACCCCCTCTATATATCCCCTCCCAATCCCTTTAACCCTTTAAGGATGGCAGAATGCATTCATGCATCATTCCTCTAACTGGAAGCATGTTGTCTGCGAGCGCTAGGCCCTTGGTCTTCATGATGCATGAATGCAACCACTGCTGAGTACTACTCTGAAGCTGAAAGCTATTAATGGGGGTGGACCCCTGAAATCGATAGAGTGACATGGCCTTTTCTTAAAACCGACAGGCGACATGGAGCCTATTGACAAATGACAGGAGAAATACAAAGATACTGACAAATGACATGAGCATTTCTTAAAATCGACAGGCGACATGGGGACCCCCCCATCTACACCCCCCCCCCCCCCTATTACCATGTCAAGCTTCATCGCTATATGCGGTCCAATCCTCCCTGCCACCTACCCCGTACTTGTAATTACCCCCCTCCCCCCCCGAGCCTGCTGGTTCCGTGCCCCTTAGGGAGAGATCATTTTTTAACAACGGGGGCACGGGCCCTTTGAAGCATAGTAACGGGCGGGCTTTTTGGCTCAAAACAGGTTAAATATTTTTGACCTCCCCAACAGAGGTCCAAATCTTTTTGCCCCCCCTAGTCAAGGGGTCCAAATTTTTTTGCCGCACTCCCTAAACCCACCACCCCCCTGTTAAAAAATGATCACTCCCTTACAATCAAAATTCATGGCACTACTTTAAGGATCCTTCCCATGATGCAATGAGTATATTGTCAGTGATGCCATACCTCTGTGGTGGTCATGTGGCAGTGTGCCTCCTGTCATCCATTATTCCCTGTCTGTTTAACCTCTAAGGGTTCCCGCAACACACATTTTTTACAGTGTAGTTCTCTCCATGTATGGGGTGATGTGTGTTGACCTTGACCTCCTCCTGTTACCCCATTATTCCCTCAGTCTATTTAACACCTCAATGTGTAAGGTAGTGTGTGCCTCCTGTCATCTATTAACCCCTGTCTGTTTAACTCCTTAATGTGTAACTTCTGTAAGGAAGGGTCATTATCATGTGTAAATGGTCCTTGATTGAGATCCTCCTCTAACTGGAAGCATGCTGTCTCTGATATATGTACTCTGTGAGTCTGACACCAGTATATACTCCTTATAACTGTCCCCCAGACACTTGCCACCACAGCTAGCATGAAGTGGGACACACAGGGTAGTTTAGGCACGCACGGGTTAGCTCTCTCACGTGAGAGGACAAACGTTTAGAGCGTTATCTTAATAAGACTATTAAGACAGATTAAACAGCACGATTACGGGGACGATCGTAGGCCTACCAGGGAACGATCGTAGGCCTACCATCCGCCTGATCGTGGGGATGAACTTGCGTAGTCACTTCTGTCGTAATCTTAATCAGTTTTCAGGTGATACCTATCCTCTAGATGGCACCACTGTAAGTTTGTAACATTGCTGTATATATCGGGGGCTCTGCCCCCGCACCCCCTTCTTTTTTCTCTCTTTTTTTCTTTTTCTGGAATAAGATGTTGCATGTGGGAACGATCGTACCACTTCGATCATTCCCCAAAATGTGGTACGATCGTTCCTGATACCTTGGTTGCCCCCCCCCCCCCCCCACTGCCCCGATGTAAGACACTGAATTAAGACTTTAAGACTTAAGATTTAGATAACGCTCTAAACGTCTGTCCTCTCACCGGCGAGAGCTATCCAGTATTTGCGTAGTTTAGTGTGTTACCAGACTGTGAACTGAGTCAGAACCACGTGATATAAACACGTGTAACTGTAAACACACTGTGTCTGATCAGAGGAGGCAACCACTGCCACACCACCATCTGGTGTGAGAATAATGAACTAAACATGGGTAGTAATAGTTCCTTTAAGTTTTAACCCTTTAATGGTGAACTAAACATGGCTAATAGTATTATATGGCTATTCACAGTGCATGTGAATATATACGTATATTTCTAGAGAAATCCGTTCTGATATATCACTAAATTCTTGTTCAGGAACAATAAAAAGAGCTAGCATTGAGATCCAGCTGCAATTTCTCCCTCTATGGCTCTAGACCTCTAAATCTGATATGGCGACATGGGCATTTCTTAAAATTGAGATGCGACATGAGGCCTA